>CAHIKZ030001583.1:657500-817500 GCA_903632075.3 Acanthosepion pharaonis
TTTATAAATATGTGTAAATATGTGCTCGTGCTTGATTCAAATAATTTAATTTACACTACAAGATGGGCCAAAAGGCACGAAAGTGTCTGAAATGTCAATAAACTTTTGGCAAACATATCATAAACATGCCGGCAATAAGACTGTAGTGGACCGTGTCGGCAATGATGAGTATAAGTAGATGAATACACGTGGGTAGAAATTTCCTGCTAGCCGTCCAACTACATGAGAAAGCTGGATTTTAATAAAGTCCAAAGAAGGAAAAGAAAAACAAACACAAGACCGATAAATATATGTAAACAAATATATGTATTAACAACAAGTTAAAGGTTACAAGTTACATGGACAGTTACATGGACAGAGTACGCGTGGTGAATATTATTATGTGTGTGTTGTGTTGTGGTGAGTGTTCGTACGTACGTGTATTGTTCTTAGCGTGTTCCCAGCGTTTGGGAAACGCTGTATCTGTGAGAGTTCACATCTGCGAGGTGGTAAGACTGAAAACCTGAGGCAAAAAGAAAAAGTGGCGAAGGGTCAGCGAGTATTTATAGCCAGGGAAGAGAGACCCCTGGTGAAAGGGTTATGGAGCTAAGGAGGAGCTAACTCCGACAAGATGTAGTGTCAAAAGGACGACTTTTCCCATGACACCGCTTTTTTCACTACCTTTTCTCTTCGGCGATGTTTATTGATTTAAAAAGCGATGATTAGAATTGGAATAAATTTTAAACATATGATTAAAGTGAATTTAAACAGTTTTTTTTGTTCTTGAGAATTTGCAACAAAAATATTGAACGTTTGTTAAACATTACAAGACGCCATAGTACCTAAAAGGTTAATTCTGATCACACAACAATTTAGAACAACGAACTGGGACAGTTCTGCCGACAGAAATGTGGTCTTCCACATTAGCCTTCCACCCCTTTCGGAAAGATGTATTCTTCTCTAAAAAGAAAAGCCTTAACCAATCACCACTTCGTTTCAGCAAATTCTATCTTCTTTGGGTTAAGAAACATTAAACTGTAGCAAAGTCGAAACAGATCCTTTTTCGCGCCGAAGCTCCCTGGAGCCGATTTTTAAACACCAAAGTCTATATAAACAGCCGCATGACTCAATTCAAGTCAGACAGTCATCGAGTTTCGTGATATGCTACCAAACTCCACGCGTGTCAATTCACTGACTCAACATCACTTCAAAAATTCTCAACAAACTCAACACAGCGCTCAATCGACCATTATCCGCATGGTAATCAAATTACAATTGACTGAAAAAGTGAACGTTTTCACTACACAAACAGTAATTGTACAATTCATCAATTTAGCCAAACAGTTAAAGGCAAACAACTTTTCATAACTTAAATTCTAACAAGTAACACACGCATGCGCACTAATATTTGAACGAACACATTTGAGATTTTTCCTTGTAGAAACCAAATTATTTTAATTTCACTAACAAATCAAAACCATTAACTTTTATTGACCAAATTTCTGCATGAACATTCTTCATAACCTTGTCTCAATTGCCACAATCAACAAACATTCTGTTATCCTTGCATGTATATCTATTGTATATATAAAAATCTCTTTATTGTTGGATCTTTAACCACCGCGTTTTTAGTAATTTCTTGCAATGCAAACTGTCCTTATATTCTTTATTTGATATGCGTGTTGCGGGATAATGCATAATAAGCACGCATAATCTTTGCCTTACATAAATTACCTTCTGATACATTTTCACTCAGCTATAACCCGAAACAGAAATATACGTATAAAATACCTACTGTGTCTAATCATATTTGATTAGTTCTTCAAATGTTCCAATTGTTATATGATTGCACATGCTTTTAAAATCAACCTTCAGAATTGGGCTTCAAGGCCCAGAAGAGAGAAATCACCAGTGTAACGCAGTTCAAAAATTGAAGATATATATATATATATATATATATATATATATATATATATATATATATATATATATATATATATATATAAAAGGCTCAAACACTAATATTTCATCATTATAATTTATTACATTAGAATTGTAATCACGATCAAATTCATCAGACCTACAAATTTGTATGTCTGATGAATTGGATCGTGATTGCGATTCCAATGAATTCCAATGTATTATAAAAATGAACTTTTTGAGTGGTAGTTATTCAGATGGCTTTCTTGGACTGGTGATAAGCGTTTATAAATATGTGTAAATATCTACTCTTTGCTTGAAGAAGGTCGCGAAACCAGAAACCCGTGTAGCAGAATTATGGAAAATCGAGTATAATATATATTTTGAAATAAGAAAAATCCACATTTCAACCAAAAACGTTTGCGGTTTATCTTCTTTTTTTATATATATATATATATATATATATATATATATATATAAATTAAACAATATATATATATATATATATCTAACAATTAGAGAATTTGTTTGTTACACCTAGTATATATATATATATATATATATATATATATATATATATATAAGTGAACATTGAAGATCAGAGGCGACAGTCTGTTTCATGCTAGATGCAATCGTCGGGCCTGACGATTGCATCTAGCATGAAACAGACTGTCGCCTCTAAGTGTTGACTTCAATGTTCACTTTTATATTTACACACGCTCTATCGCTGATATTGAGCACTTTATCCCATAATTGGAGTCCAAAATATAATTTAAAACAGAAAAATAATTTTAATTCATTGTCTATTTCAAGATGAATAACTTCAAAGAATTAAAAGGAGGTAAGGCCCTTATTGACCCTAAGGATAATTTAAAAAATATTATTCATTTTGATTTGGGATTTTTGGAGCAAAATAAACTTGAAGGAATAATCTTTTAAAAGGGAAGAAGTCGTTATAGAAAATCTTCAGAGAGAAATTCAATCTTTGGATCGTAAAATCCAGGAGATCTGTATCAAAGCCAACCTGGATTTAGAGGAATGTGGGTTTATGGCTAAACAAAGGAACAAATTTGGTTTTCGAGTCAGTATCATTAATCGGCTTATTGATATTGGCGATTCTGTTTGAGAAACGAGTATTATCAATGTAAGCGAAGCCGGTTCCGTATCGAACAGCCATTAAATGATCTCCACTCCGAAATGTGTGCTACTTTTAACGGCATCAAATTTGAATTTAAGAATTTTATAACACAGTTTAATAATTGTACTAATTCCATCAATTCTAACAAAGCAAAGTTGGCCTTTTTAAAGAGTTATTTAGTTGATTATGCTCTACAGCTAATATCACATCTTAACCTGAGAAGAAGGCAATTACGAGGTGGTTATAAGTTTCTTAACAAAAGAATTTTTGAATGTGCCTTTTATAATTCGTGAAATCTTCAAATAAATAATAACCAGTTCCCTTAAATACGACCCCGATTTTGTGGCTGTTAAACATAATCTAGCCAAAATGAGGACTGATTTGTCTGAGTAAAAACCCTCGTACGATATGGATTTTTTTAGGAAGGTTCCCCTGGATTCAATCTTGTAAGCCACGTCATATTTGATAAGCTACACCATAATTTAAGGCAGGAATTCATTCACAGGTTAAGGGATGTATTTGAGAATTATAATGAAGCCATCCTCACACGGACGAAGAATAAGAACTTCCGTTTATATGAAAAGGATATTAAAAATAATAATTCCGATGAAAAGAAAAATAATGGTGTGACTTTGCAGAATTTCACCATTAGGTCTAATGGGACGCCATGTAAATTTTGGGCAACACGCGGTCATCACATCCCAGTTCCGAACAGCGAGTATTTCTTAATGACCATGCGTACATCAGTGCTGACCTGAGTGGGACTTTAAAACTGCCTTCATCTGTTGGTCACTTTCTGACCATCTCAATAATGGTCAACTTGGCCCTAAATATGGCTGAATTACAGTCACATCCTGACCAAATTTGTCCATGACTAAGACATTAAACTGTATCCATGATAGTGATAATACGAATGAATAAAGATTTAACACATGTGTTAACATGCACATAAAATGCACGCTTGAATGGCCACAAAATTTAAAACAATTTACTTCAGAACACAAGTGTTAAATTCAAAATACTACATATTCATAAAATTCAAAGGATCACTTGACATAATGTAAGATCTTCTCTTCTGTTCTGTTCATACAGGGAAAACTAAACCGGTATTTTCAGCGACAGACAGTTTTTCCTGTTCATCACTACATTCGAGCCAAGGATTCTATCTGGTATTCATCTATAAAGTCATGACCAATCCTGTCTTGTGTACGACATCAAACTGGATCAATCTATGCGCCAATTCTGTCATGACTGTATGATAAATCCGGTGACGAAGCCCCGCTTGCGTAACTTCGGGAGTAAGGAGTCACCCCTAGACTGTTATTACTTCCAGATTCATTCTGACCCAGAGTAGTACCTGAGAGGGTTGTCCTTTATAAGACATTAAACTGTTTATATGCAATCCATAGGAGAATTCAACACACAGCAGAACTTTTTTTATTGCGCTGTATTTATCGTCAAGACTGACGTGTACCAATACTATAAAGAAGTGATCCAGCAAGATGTATAAACAATATCAACAGAGTATGGCCCAAATAATAATTACGTTTGAAGAAAACACTTATCAAATAATAGCCAACTAAAGTACAGTTGAAAAGAAGTACCAACCAAAGTGCAACTCAAACTACCCATGTCAAAAGAAGTACCAACCAAAGTGCAGTTCAAACTACCCATGTCAAAAGAAGTACCAATCAAAGTCCTCCTCAAACTACCCATGTCAAAAGAAGTACCAACCAAAGTGCACTTCAAACTACCCATGTCAAAAGAAGTACCAACCAAAGTGCAGTTCAAACTACCCATGTCAAAAGAAGTACCAACCAAAGTCCACTTCAAATTACCCATGTCAAAAGAAGTACCAACCAAATTGCACTTTAAACTACCCATGTCAAAAGAAGTACCAACCAAAGTGCAGTTCAAACTACCCATGTCAAAAGAAGTACCAATCAAAGTCCTCCTCAAACTACCCATGTCAAAAGAAGTACCAACGAAAGTGCACTTCAAACTACCCATGTCAAAAGAAGTACCAACCAAAGTCCACCTCAAATTACCCATGTCAAAAGAAGTACCAATCCAAAACCCATGTCAAAAAGAAGTACCAACGAAAGTGCACTTCAAACTACCCATGTCAAAAGAAGTACCAACCAAAGTGCAGTTCAAACTACCCATGTCAAAAGATGTACCAACCAAAGTGCAGTTCAAACTACCCATGTCAAAAGAAGTACCAACCAAAGTCCTCCTCAAACTACCCATGTCAAAAGAAGTACTAACCAAAGTGCACTTCAAACTACCCATGTCAAAAGAAGTACCAACCAAAGTCCACCTCAAATTACCCATGTCAAAAGAAGTACCAATCAAAGTGCACTTCAAACTACCCATGTCAAAAGAAGTACCAACGAAAGTGCACTTTAAACTACCCATGTCAAAAGAAGTACTAACCAAAGTGCACCTCAAACTACCCATGTCAGAAGAAGTATCAACCAAAGTGCACTTTAAACTACCCTTGAACAATTGATCCGCCTCATAATGACATGCTACTATGGAAATATTTTATTGTTCATTTTAAGTAACCGCAAAGTATCCTGTCTGTTGAATTCTCCAATGGATTGCATATAAACAGTTTAATGTCTTATAAAAGACAACCCTCTCAGACTCATAAAACATAAATGGGGACAACACAATTAAACTATGCAACATAATAATAATATAATGTAGCGTCATGAAAATAAATACAAATGACAAAAGAAGGAGTAATGTCATTTCTTAATTGGTCTGACTAATACGTGAAACACTTTAACGAGGGTAGAAAACAAAATGTTATTAAACAATGAATCTAATACTGTACATGATAACACATAAACAGAGAAGCTATACATAAGCCAGTAAACGAGCATAATTCGAATTGAATTAATAAATTTACAAGTGTTAAAAAAGGGGGGAAGAACACTCATACATGCATTCACTAATAATCAGCCATAATAATGCCGAAGATATTAATAATAATAATATATCAAAGATTGTCATATTTCACACACAGTGAAGTTCTTATTGAATAGGTCTAAAAAAAAGATAATTGTCAAGTAAACACCAGCTGTCATGTTTACTCTAGCAGGTTGTGGCTATCGATTTCTTTTTATTTGCTTGATCTGTTGCATTGATGAAAATGTTTTTGCACTAATAAAGAATTGATCCGTTTATGTAACAAACAGTATATTAATAAAGGAAATGTTTATTGAAATGATTATTGTCTAATAAAGAAGAACTGTATTAGGATCATATGAACTGTATTACTCCCAACATGCAATGGAACACTGAACTGCATGCTTTCCCGCGTGTTGGGAGAGGATAAAAATATAGGACATCTCACTTTGGTAGATGGCTCCTGCTGATAATAAGAAGAATCTATTATAAACTAGTAATGGGCATAGCCTAAAATTTGGCGCGAGATACGATTTCAAGCGCCAATTACAAACGCCGAGAAGATTCGGAATGAGGGAGACGTGTTACTGCCCACTCAAGATCATGCATGCTGGGCACAAGCTAACCTGAATAATGAGAGGACAATGCAGTTAATACAAGAAGAATATGAATTCCATTCAGTTAAGTTTATCATCTACTATCTACATCTATGCAGCATGGCCCGGCGTTGCCCGTGCTTGATTTTAGAAAAATCATACAGCAATCGCTATCACTTGACTTAAAATATTTTTGCCCTTCCTTGCCTTTAAAGGAGTGACCTTCTCGTGACAATTGTTCATCGTTCTAATTGTCAGATATGATTAGTTTAATTTGTAACGTATGAATGTAGGTAGAAAAATGCATATGTTGATAAGGTAGCGAGGGTCACAAAGCACTACCAGGCCCTCCCATTCAGGCTTTCCGACCGCCCTCGATCGGGAGGTTGGGGAGTAGTACCCACCGGCCCTCGGGGAGAGAAACAGACAGAGAAATATATATATATATATATATATATATATATATATATATATATATATATATATATATATATAAAAGAAAGAACAGTAAGATATATAATCCGGTGTTCTTATAGATATTTTTATTTTTACAAAATTGTGCTCGATGTAAATTTACAGAGCATTAATATTATAAATTAATTGATTTAAAATATGTTTTTTTTTCGCTACACAGAAAAAAAAAAAACATATTTTAAATCAATTTAAATATATATATATATATATATATATATATATATATATATATATATATATATATATATATATATACTAAAAGACATAGATAGATAGATAGATAGATTGCATGTGAGGTCAATGGGGTCGGGGGTTGTACGCGCCAACCCTCTCCGTTTCCTACAGAATGAGATAGAGAAAGATAGACAGAGACAGACAGGCAGACAGACACACACACACACACACACACACACATATATATATATATATATATATATATATATATATATATATATATATATATATATATATATATATATATAATATAGATAGATAGATAGAAACAGAGAAAGAGGAAAGAGATATTAACAGTCTGAAATCGGTTGATGGATAGATAGACAGAGATTGTATTTGTGCATGATATTAACATAAATACATAGATAGAGAGACAGACAGATAGAGACAGAGAGAGAGAGAATGTGTGTGAGAGAGAGATTAAGAGACTGAAATAGATAGATAGATAGATAGATAGATAGATAGATAGATATAGGAGATATGCTTTTATGTAGATATGCTTTTATGCAGATCTAGCAGTCTTCAGGGGCATCTCCTTTTCCGACGGGAACTTTCAGGATTGACCCTTGCTTCTTTCTTTGTGAGGACTTGCTTCGGTAACCAGTCGTGATGCTCGGAGCCTAATCGCAAAGAAAGCCGTTTTTATTTTTTTTTCTCTGCCTTCGTGGCGTTCACATCCGGCCAGCATGCAGACTCAGAAAGTGACCTAATTGCAACGGAATATAACGATAGATAGATGGATAGACAGATCACTTAACGCCCTAAACATTATCGATCTGTAAAAACTCTCATGAAATGCAAGATTTTGACTAAGACTTTCATTGGATTCGAACATCAATGTTTGACAGTGAATAAAAATTAAAATATGATGCATAGAACAAAAATATTTAGCTGAACTTGAGCTATTATTTTTGTGTTTTTTTTTTTTTTTACAATAAAGTTCACCCAACTCGTTAAAATACCTATTGTGTCTAATCAGCATTTGATAAAATCATAAAAATGATTTTTTTTATTTCTTCAAATGTTCCACGTTTATCGCCTGCGTTTTACTGTTTATTGATTTCTTTTTACCCAGTCTCAACGTCCACCTCCTCCTCCTCCTTTTCTCAACAGCCACTTCCTCCTACTCTCCTTCTCAACGTCCACCTCCTCCTCCTCCAAACCTCCTTCTCTTTTTCTCAACGTCCACCTCCTCCTCCTCCTCCTCTTCTCAACAGCCACTTCCTCCTACTCTCCTTCTCAACGTTCACCTCCTCCTCCTCCTCTTCTCAATGTCCACCTCCTGCTACTCTCCTTCTCAACGTTCACCTCCTCCTCTTCCGAATAAACAATCTTACCAAATGAACACGCGTATCTTATCTTCATCTCCCAATATCAACCTTTCGAACATTTCGAGTAAATTGTCGCAGATAACCGTTATTATTCTTGACTAGATAAATCAGTAGGACAAATGACAGACGACAAAGCAATAGGTGGGTGGGAGACGCGATAAAAACAAAGTTCGCAGGATTTCTTTCGTTTGTTTTCGGACACAACGTACAGTAAAATTCGTCAAATCAAATTTTTTTTACTTTATAAAAACGTCACCGCCATTAACGTTTGAGTGTGTGCGCATGCGTATGTTTATGGCATTAATCTTCTACAGGTTTTTATTTGTAATATAAAATTTGATGTTATAATAATAGGAAACGGATACGGCCCCCGCGTACAACCCCCAAACTTCGCGACCATGAATACACTTTCTGTCTGTCTACATATCACAGTCTGTTAATATCCCTCTCTCAATCTCTCTCCCTCTGTCTGTCTGTCTGTCTGTCTGTCTGTCTCTCTCTCTCTATCTATCTATCTATCTATCTATCTATCTATCTATCTATCTATCTATCTCAGTCTGTTAATATAATACACTCTCTCTCTCCAGAGCCAGTGGGTACTACTCCCGAACCTCCCCTTTGTCCATGTTACTTTTTTTTCTTTACCCAATCTACGTGAATCTTCTTGTATTTAGCAGTTAAAACAGGGGTTGTCTTTCTGTTTTCATACACGAGATTTGGCGATTCACGGAGAAGTTGACGAACTCTTCTTGGAGTGATGGGTAAATTCTTAGATATTTTCAGATCTCTTGAGCTTGATCGTCCTTTAGAAGCTTCTCGAAAAAGTCGACATCTGGCTGCGTTTTTAATTTTAGGTGGACGACCTGGACGTTTTCTGGTGCCATTCAGTTCTGAGGACTTTAGATAATTTCTCACAAATGTACAGGACCTTGACAGTTCTCTTGCAATGAAACATAGATTTTCTTTCCAGTTTATAGGCAGAAATTTGTTCTTTTTCATTTTCATTAAGGTGGGTTGGGGTGCTTAGGCATTTTGCAGTAACTGTATTCAATTATAAAATGTTTAAATAGGACTCATGTGGCTTAAAATCATGATAAGTCTTTTTCTAATCTGCGCATGCGCTTATTCTTCCTTTGGCATTCTGAAGTAAACCAGATATGCAAATTTTCAAAACTGTTTTATAATTATTTCCACCCTCGAAAACAAAGTTTTGTTAATAATTTTTTTTTTGTTAGAAAGTTGTTATAAAATCGAATATATATATTAATACCGATCGGATCTAGGTACCACACACAAATTTTCAGAGTAATTTGTGCAGTAATAAGAAAATTATTAACAATTTCATGGGATGTCTTATACTTATTTCCAACACTGTATATAAGAATCACTATTTTTTTTATTCCTAATGTTGAATATGTTAAAATATTCAACATTTAACAAGAGAAATCTCAAGTTGATGTAAAAATTGCCATAAAACATTGTTGATTTATGACATGTCTCTAATTTACTCTTAGATACATTGTATTTATTTTCAATTTTCTAGTTGAATTGTTCACCTATATTGATTATGATCGATTTTTGTAGATGTAGTAAATGACGGGGGGGGGCGTACTATAGATTCGGAGTTAATATGGAGTTAAAAAAATAGATGTGTGTGTTTACATGTTTGTATGAGAATTCGGTCAAAATTGATTGATTGAATGACTGATTTGTTTTTACGGTTTATCAACCTTTTGTAGGTTATTGAAAGCCAGAAATTATTTTTAGGTTGTGAGAATCTTTTGGAGATACTAATGATTTACTAATACAAGTCCTACTATTTAACCCACAACTGGGGTGTAGAATAGGTAGGTTCATACCTTTTAAATGGTATTTTCACGTAAGTGAATATAACGAACCCAATCGGAATTGGAACTTTTCAATTCCGAGCTGTTCTCCGTTATCACATGCGCATCAAAGCTTGCAACATCTGATATTCCTAACCAGTCACCTATCTATGTACTGACCAGGCACAACATTGCTTAACTTCGGTGATCTTAGTAGAAGCTGTATTTCGACGTGATATGGCCGTACACCGCGGTTGAAAGTGAAAACGCACGAAGAAATTGAATTCAACATTTTCAGGAATAAATGTCAACACGTGGGGAAATGTGGCCTTTTTTTCTTTTAAAAAATTTCACTCCAAGCAAGGCAGTAAAGCCACTATGACGCAACGGGTTACTGAGCGTGAGGGGAATATCAGAAAATTTATTGTTAAAGAGAGAAAACAAAACAAACAAAAAAAACAGGAATTAAGAAGACAGAATATAAGGATTGAAATTGCATTTACATTTTTGAAAATCAAATATAACTGTGAAGCAGGAAGCCGGAAGAGAGTTCCACAAGCGAGAAGTGCGAGAGAAGAAACTTTTAGCATAGAAGTTACGGTTGCAGCTAATCATTTCAATTGCAAAATGATGAGACATTACCGCCAATCTAGTACTGCGCTTAAATCCAATACGTCTAGCCACCATAGATGAAAGTTCATCAAAACAGTTACCATGAAAGTATTTATAGAAAAAGCATAGCGAAAGTACGTTTCGGCCGCGGAAAATGACTGAAGTCGAGATGCCAGGTCAGGACCAATTTTCTTCTGACTATGCTGTTTAAGTTTCATGCCTCGTTGTCAGAGGTTAATATTTTGTTTTTTATCTTCAGTTCTGTACAACACTGCAAAGTCAAAAGTTACTTTGATCAACAAAAACCCTTCATCAGATCTTATATACTGGCGCTACAGAATCACAAAAAAATGCCTTTACCAAATAACAAAAACTACATCACTTGAAGACTTCCAACAGCAACAACATCGAAAAAGGATAACCCTTCATCAGATCCTATATACTGGCCCTACAGAATCACAAAAGGCCTTTACCAAATAATAAAAGCTACATCACTTGAAGACATCCAACAGCAGCAACATCTAAAATGGATAGATTTCTCACAAAGATAGTTATACTAGCCCTGAGAATTGTACGTAGTTATAGTACCGAGAAAGAAGGAAGAAGGGGCAAAATTTAACCCCGCCTGTGTGGAGTAGCGGTGCGTGATGTGAAGTGATGCAGGTTGGAGTTATCCCCGTGGCTACTCCCAAGGAAGGTGGATAATTCTTCAAATTTGAAATGTTGATCAAGAAAGCAGAAATAGGGAACAAAGAAAACCATTATTGGAATTAATGAAAATTGTGGAATCACTGAATCCCCAGAACCCTTTGACCCACGCCAATTTTGAGCCGAAGTGCATAAGTGGCAGGGCGATATCACCCGAAACAATAATAATGATAATAAAAGAGGATATGCTGTAAAACAGAAAGCACCAAGTAAAAGAGAGCTGTTTTCGAATAACCAAGATATTAAATTAATATGCAGTAAAAACTTTGAAATATAAATCTTACAGAAAGTTAATTTAGAACACGAAATACAATCTTTTTGTAAGTGTACAAAGGATATCAGATTACGAATAGAAAATTACTGGAACAATAATAATTTGGGACTTAAAAAAAAAAGAAACTGATTTTGAC
This sequence comes from Acanthosepion pharaonis, assembly GCA_903632075.3. Classification (NCBI taxonomy): domain Eukaryota; kingdom Metazoa; phylum Mollusca; class Cephalopoda; order Sepiida; family Sepiidae; genus Acanthosepion; species Acanthosepion pharaonis. The sequence goes on from CAHIKZ030001583.1 coordinate 669,645, forward strand.
ACTATAAGAATCGAAGTTTAATCATTTTCATCTAGAATTTATTTTTAAAACAAGAATCTCAAAGAGCGGGAAATAATTAATAGCGAGGTGATAAACAATAGCGTCTTGTGCACTTTGGAAACCAATCGATGAAAAAGTAAATTGTTTATTCTCGGAGGAGGGAAGTTGTACTTTGATAGTATGTCAGTACGTTCGCACTAGAAAAACAGATACGTCACCAGTTTGGGACACTCTTAATAGAGAGACGGGCTAACCGGTGGAGAGATAATTTTTGGGTTCTTCTGTCTTCGAATGCAGTAGAACTGAGTGGAGAGACGTCACAGGTTGAAAAGGAAGCGCCCGCTGTGTGTTACTGAAGCTGAGGGCGAAGAAGCGAAATACCACAGCTAACATCTAAGTACCGCTACTCTTGCTACTACTAATACTACTATTACTATTATTGCTAAAAGTGAGAACGGGAATATCGAAGGTTGTAGTAGTTGCGCTAAAAACAGACCAAAAAGGGTTAAAACGAAGGCCACATCTCTCCTTTACCGGAAGTATGTGTGTTTGTTTGGTTACTGTTCACATACAAGAAACATTCAACCTTGTGCAACAAGAATTATATTTTTTGTGTTGTTTTTTATATATATATATATATATATATATATATATATATATATATATATATATAAACATTTGTCCTTTTCAAAATCGAATCGACTTGGTTATATTTATTTTTCTGTTAACCCGATTCTCAGCCGACGAACTCGCAGGTGGACCAACAGAGAGTTTCCGGAATTCTAGGATTTGATGACCACTCTCCAGGATCAAAACAATCACAACGTGGCTGGAGGATGACTTCGAATTGACATTGGGAGCCGGAGACTTGTAATACTGGACCATACCGGACTAACGGCCGGTCTTGTGGAGGGCGTGGCTCCAGTGGGGTGAAGATACGATGTTACACATATAAGTAGATGACTTTTGAGGGGCTCTGAGACTTTGGGCTGAGGTCCCGCATTGAGTGCCTCTGAAATCTACGTCAGCTGCCATCTAGATTTCCTGACTCCAAGATTTTGAACACAGCCCGCCAGAAGTTTAGATAAGGCCCAGTATCACTATAGAGATTGCAAACACGGAAAGGAAACTACGAAGATTCCTACAGAAGATAGCGAAAGAGAGCGAGAAGAAGGGACTAAGCATAAACCACAAGAAGACAGAATGCAGGGTCATCAGCAAAAAGAAAAGCCCAAAATGCGATTTACAGGTCAGGAATATTAAAATCAGGCAGGTACAAAAATTTAAATATCTGGGAAGTGTTCTAACAGAGAACGGAAAGTGTGACACGGAAATCCGAGACGTATTGGGATAGACAAATATGCATTTCAAAAGCAGAGAAATGAGAAACAGGAAAAGAGTACTGAACTGTTACGTGATATCTGTCAACCTGTATGGCAGCGAATACTGGCTAATCTCCTCAAAGATTAAAAAAAGACTCGAAACAATAGAAATGTTGTTCTACAGAAGGATGCTGAGGATACTATGTGAGCAACGACGAGTTTTTGGTGAGAATGGAAATAAAGAGGAAACTTATAATTAACATCAGGAAGAGGTAGACGAAATGTTGGGGACACATAATGAGGATGTAGGACTTGGAAAATTTGATACTCACAGGACGGATAGAAGGAAAGAGAGAGAGGAAAGCAACGCGTGACACACTTAATAGTTTAGAGAAAATGGATGGCAGAACAGGGTCTGGAAGAAATAACAAAAAGACATGAACTTATTAAGAGCTACAAGGGACAGGAGGATGTGGAGGGCCATGATCGCCTACGTCCTGAAGTGACACAGCACGCAAAAGAAAAAGAAGGTTAAAAAATGGCATTAAACTACATTTTTCGATTCTCCAAACACTTCTTTATTTAATAAAAGCAAGTGGATAAATTTATAAATCGCATTGAAAAATTACAATTATTTTTTATTTTTAAATAAACATTTAATGTAGATTATTTTTCTGACAAATCTGAAAGAAAATAATATGTTTTATTAAATTGTACAAGTACCTAATTTCAGCAAAAAATATTCTTTGAGTTTTATTGAATTAATTTTGGTCAAGACTAAAAAAAAGGGTGGCAGAAGAAAGAGACAAACTCCTACAGGATGATCTGTTGGTGGGAGTATACTCTCTCTCAAAAAGACGCATGTTCTCAGTATTTATCGAGATTAGAAGGCATAACGCGAATTTTTCCCTCCAAAATTGGGTTTACATTTTCCCGGCCCTCACATTCGTCAGAAAATATATTCTTATCTCTGATGATAATCAAAGGTTTAGGAGCTGGTTTTGGAATCAAAAGTCCGACAAGTTGTGAGCGTTACTCCCAGTTTTATAGCACCATGGTCAAGGCAGAGATGGTAATTCCTTTTTTTATATATATTTTCCAGCTCTCTCGTTCGTCAGAAAATATATTCTTATCTCTAATAAGGATCAAGGCTTTGGGAGCCGGTTTTGGAGGCAGAGGTGAAAGTCGGGACAAAGGCCAGAAAAGAAGCTAGAACGTGAACTTGTAAAATATTGTACTAGTGGTTCTCAAATTAAATTCTGACATATTGCTTTGGTGTTTTTTTTTTTTTTTTTTTTTTGGGGCAAAAATTTTTTTGGGGGGTTTTTTGCTATTCACCATAACTTAACGCACATTACATTTTTCATATTCTTCCATACTTTTTTCGGTTTTATTTTTACTTTGCCACGCACTTTTTCGGACAAGGGTAGAATTACATTATTTCTATATTGTCCTTTGACTTACAGGTTACCGTGATTAAATAAAACGTTATTTTTATTGTTTTAAGTAAAAAGGTAAACATTGCTTTAAGAAAATCCAGATAATTAAATAGACTTCGAAACAAATCTCGAGGATAAATACTGGATATTTACAAGAATGTTAAATTTGATGTTTACATCTTTTGTATACAATGACTACTCGATGTGTCGATGAGTAATATAAAAACTTGCCAATGTTTTAAAAATGCCTTTTTATTTTTTTAGATAACTCTAAAAATAAATGTCGCATCCTTTCCAAATTTAAACGAGTTCACAATTTATAAAAAGTGGGGTGAAAATTACCGAAAATATTTTGTCATTTACTTTTAAGACAATTAATGACCTCTTCAAGATTCATGATTTATTTTAAGTTAAAAATAATTCCTTGATTTCTGGTAAATTTAAAAATAAAAATAAAAAATAAAAAAAAACCTGGGGGCTACAGTTTTTTTTTGTTTTGTTTTGTTTTGGGTTTTTTTGTTTGTTTGTTTTTTCTTTCATTTCAGAAAAGAGCATGTATTTTGGTGATACCTAAAACGTAGGCATCACAATATCTTTCGGCATTCGCATTACTCGATCTGACAGCTTTTCTGATCATTTCATACTCTTAATACGGGTTTCAAATGCAGTTACCTCCCCTGTTGAACTAGGGGAGATAACTGCATATCAAACAAATTGAGAAACTATTTTCGGCAAAAACTTTTTTCAGTTTTTTTTTTTTTTTAATTTTAACCAACCGTGACGCTAACTATTCGGTCAATGGATACCGAATGTCTTCTTATAAAGAATAGGTTAAGATTCATCATTAACATAAACAAATATAGCTCCATTTTTTTTTCGTTCCATAACAATAAGATCAAATACCTTCAGAAAAAAGTATTCAAGCCATATTGGTAGTTGCTCTATTAATTTACATTACAGTGTAACCCGGATATAAGAGAGTTGGCGGGACCGGAGAAAAAGTCTCTTATATCCGGGTTTCGTCTATTTTATATACATTAACACAGGCTCTAATTTGGGACCAGAGAAAATCTCTCTTATATCCGGGTTTCTCTTATATCCGAGTCTCTTATATCCGGGTTACACTGTAATAGCAACTACCAATATGACTTGTATTCTTATTTCGAATCTCGGATCCCAGTAGTTTGCCTTCCACAGAAAACACCTTAATTAATTCAGCCACAAAAATAAATGTACGATTTTATTTTCCTTTCTCCAATTCATTTCTCCACGCAACCTCATCATGTTTCTAACTCATATATCCTGGTAAAAGGCCATGATAACGGCGTGAAATATATAAATTTAAAAACGAAATTTAATTTATATTTGTGCGTATTTTGGGCGAATATGTATATTAATACAAATATAAAAATTTATATAATAAAATGTATCCTTTTAGTTGATTGATGCTATATTCAGCCTACCAACTCCAGAGTTTCATAGATTAGACATTTTGTAATCGTTTGGTCCACGTTAGGAGATAGCAACAATCATCTGCCGATTTTCTCATCTTTGTTATTTTCATTAGTTAAAAAAATACCCTTTTTTTTTTTTTTTTTTTTTTTTTTTTGTTAGTGTTAATTTGATTATTTCCCTTCTATGTGTGCGTATACGCGTGTATATTTATGGTGTACTCTCTCGTCGTATTCGACGTATGAGGGTCAAGCAGTTGAGTTCCTAGGAACCGACAGCCCAGACACCAGCACATATGATTGATTATAGTGGTGAAGGCTTTGGGCAGAACTAGTGCGGGGTAATCTTGTCCCGGCTTTCCCGCATCCAAGGGTTAAGGTTAAAAAATTGGGTTGAGGTTAAAAAATTGGGTTGAGGTTAAAAAATTGCGACAAAATGCGAGTAAAAAAACTGCAAGATTAGAGCGGACAAATTCTCTCTTTTAGGCGCGGACAAATAAAGAAAAAACTCCTGCCTGGCGTGTAACAATAAAAGAAGAAAGTGTTTATTTACATATACAGAAAAAAAAAGGGTAAAAGGATAAAGACAATTGAAAAGTGAAAAATAGCGAAAAGAGAAAATATCCTTTAAGTGAAAAATAGCGAAAAGAGAAAATATCCTTTAAGGGAAGAGAAAATGTTCATAACAGAAAAAAGGCTTGCTGAAAATATTTCTCTGAGCGCCTAAAAAGTTCTTTAAGCGAGTAGAATTTTGTTATGGTTTAGAAACACTCTCAGTTCTTGTAGAGTAGGAAAATTGTTGGTAGATATAAGAATCTTGCAGTTGAGTGAGTAGATCGACGACAGAAATCCAGTGGGCACGACAGAAGGAGTGGTGAAGGGTTACAACTTTGAACTGATCTTGAATTGTGGGCCGACGTTCGTTCTTGACAGTCCTTTAGTAGGTAGTTCTTCTTTGGTTGAAAGTGGTTCTGAAGTTGACTGGAGCTCCCTATCGTCGACCTTACAGACGGCGGGCTGAAGTCTCACTGTCAAATAGGCAAAGATTCTCCAAATTTATGGAGATTTGGTAGGCTCCGATGGATCGGGGACTTTTCCCTCCAAAATCGTTGTACAAATTTACTGGCACCCTCTATTAGTCAGAACATACATTCTTATCTTTGATAAGAATCAGGGCCCTGGGAGCCGGTTTTGAAAGTAATGAAAACAGGTTGGAGTGAACAAGCTGTGAGGTTTCCCCCAGACTTTATGGCACCAGAGAAAGAATAATGGTGGTTGAATTCTTTTTTATATTTCCCAGCTTTCTCGTTAGTCAGAAAATATATTCTTATCTCTGATAAGAATCAAGGCTTTGGGAGCCGGTTTTCAAAGTAAAAAGAGGTTGGAGTGAGGATAGAAAAAATAGCGAGAACGTGAACGTGTAAAATATTGTTTTCAAATTAAATTCCAACACTAGCCACACTTTTTGAAGGGCCGAATACAGAGACCTAGTGCACTACGTGCCACAAGGTCCCCAAACGACCCTCGGCAGATTTTGAATTCAGAGTTGTCCTTCTCCTAGAGCAATTGACATCCAAGGCTATAGAACCTGCTATCTGTCCTTCTGTTCATCCATAGCTGGAGGGAGAATAAGAGGATTAATACCTTTCCCAAGGGTATTAACGTGGGTAAATGTAATGAATTCGACTCGAGTCTATCCAATGTGCCTATATATATATATATATATATATATATATATATATATGATACACACACAAACATATATATACACACATATACTCTCTCACACACACACACACCTATATATATATATCAGTGAACAACGAAGTCAACACTCAGAGGCCTCTGAGTGTTGACTTCAATGTTCACTTTTATATTTATATTTACATATACTCTATCTCTGATATTGAGCACTTTATCCTCTAAATGTACCACACCTTAAAACTATATTTCTTCATATATATATATATATATATATATATATATATATATATATATTATCCAACGGATTTTATCACTTAAACGTTATCTTTAGTGGATACCCATATTTTAGTAGACACTCTGTTTATTTATTTAAACAGTAGATTTATGTATTTTCGTCTACTGGCATGCTCATTTCACAAATCTTATTAAATGTAAAAATAGGCGCTCAGGGTTGGAACTTCAGTTCCCCTTTGCAGAAGAAACCATCGTTACATTTGACGCACCCTAGACCGACCCAGCCACAGAATGCGTTGCCGAGAAACAAAGTTGAATAGTGCCTTAAAAATGTAAATCTTTCCCAGATTCTCAAAACATTAATGTCTTCTCAGTTTTAGATCCTAATGTAAACAAAGCAATTTCTAAAGTAGTAATGGATATATATATATCATATATATATATATGTGCTTATCATTGCTTGAACCCGCTTCTAATCCTCCAGTTGGTAGCGGCTTGGTGAGAGTAGTCGTGGTTCCAGGGGGCACAGTCCTATGGTTACAGAGAACTCAGTAGAGTTCCACCACGGAATATGTGAGCGAGCGGCGATAAGTTGAGTCTGATTTGCAATCTCTTCTTCGCCGAGGCCCATTTGGAACAGTTGGTATGATGTTTGCTTGACAACCTAACTGTTAGGGTTTCAATTCTCGGTAGTGGATGCGCACTGCTGATGAGTCCCAAATATAGGACGAAACGGCCGTCCAGTGCTTTCTGCATTCTGTTGAGGTTTCTATCAGCCTCGATGAATTAATTAAAAATATATATATATATATATATATACATACATACATACACACACACATACATGGCGCGATGAGTAAATTGTGACCATTTTATAATTTTAATTTTGCGTATGGGGTGTTTTGGACAAGTCTGAGGGATCCCAGCTCTCTCCAGGCTGGTTTGAATTCAGAGTTTTCCTTCTCCTAGACTGGTTGCTCAATAATCATGATTATGAGCCTGGTAACTCATTAGGACCATAGGGATACAACCTGTACTGCAGCTGTATCAACAGTGGCTTGGCTTGGGAAAGATAGTCCCTTTCCAGGCTGGTTTGAATACAAAGTCTTCTTTCTTTGAGACTTGTTGCCAACTATTAGGCCGGTCGAGTTTGTCCTACTATTCAACCCATAGCCGAGAAGGAAAGAAAATGGATTCATGTCTTTCTCAAAAGGTGCATAAGTGAATGTTTAGTGTTCTACTTCAGTTAAATAATATTTTATTTGTGATCTAATTCCATTGGTTACAAAAGATTCCAATAAATTTCTTACGTATTGCGATCGGCAACATCTATAAAAAGTGGATCAAAGAGCCTTGATATTTCTCTGACTCCTGATTGGTCAATTAATACTATCATGCTTTCGTCTATGTCCGCACGGTTAACATTATTTTACCGCCAAAAATCTATGTGTTTCGAGTCAATCACGTGACATGCAACATTATAAATACTTAGCGACATTTTCAACTCTTCCTATTTGGACTATGTCAGAGGGTATTCCCCCAGAGGAGGCTCTGCCGAAGGGCAGAGTCTCATCTCGGGAAACTGACTCCGTTTTTACGTGGTCTATAGGGAATTTTTGCCCCAGCCTACGGGCTCGGATATCCCACTTTAAAACTCGGCCTTGTGCCACATCTTGCTGCGTGGGACAGCGGGTAAATAGTTCTTTGGACTCGTAATCTTTCAAGATGTAGCACAACTGAAAGCTTGCGTCTGTCCCTTAAGGGTTAAAATGCTAAGAAACACGCATATACACACACATGCTCACGCGTACATATCTATATCTACGATATCTATTCATTCCTTACAATGACACTTATCAACTTCTAACAGTGAGCTTTACGGCATCAAACAATTCGCCAAATTCCCGCCGTTCAAGCCTTTGAAGTTTCTAAGTTAGATTTCCAAACATAATCCCAAACTTCGAACAAGAATTCTACTCAAAGAACATACTGTTTACCAAACATTTTATTCAAAAAGCAACTTTGAACATTTCTTTCATTGAGATTGAACTTTATTTCATGAACTGAAATCTTTTCTGTGAGTCCAGAAAAAAAATATCTTCTTTAAAGGCTTAACTAAAACAATTTAACAGTAAATAACTCCTTCTATTAATTACAACTCTTACTATATAAAAATCACACACTTGTTTTGTATATCATGCAGTAAAATGAAGATTGTTATTATAAAAAACAGTTTTTGTGTTGTTTCTCTTGTTTGCTGACGCATTTGTAAAGTAAAAATATGTACGGATTGATTTGAGGCTGTTGAAACCACTACAAATGTAACAAACTCGACTGCAATTTGAATTCGGCTTTCCAAGTCTTCTTTCCATCTGTTAAACCACCAAACTCCCTCAAACATCCTATACAGGTTAAGAAAGCGGAAACATCTACAAAAATAGAGATAGCCTTTATGCTGAAAAGTAATTGTTGTCTTTTAGAGAAAAGTCTTGCTGATTTTCTTCTTCTTCCAAGGAATTATTTTACGGGGTTATACATTCCAATTTATTGAGTCATAATTTGTTTTTGGGACCTAAATGTAATTTCAAATCACATGTAGCAGTTAAGAATGAATGTGGAATAATACAGTTTTTAAAAAAATTGCTTTTTGCATAACAATGGCAGTGTATACGGCGGATTAATCTGAATATGTTCTCATATCAAGGTCATAGCACATACAAGAAGGAAGATTAGGGCACCTCGACGTGGTGTAATGGTTAGAAAGCTTGTCTTGCTAGATCAATTACGACTGAGTAGTAAGTTCAATCCTCACTGGGTGCCCCATACTTTCGGCCTTGTGCCACATCTAAGCTGGGCTTAGAAAAATCACTACAAGTATGAAGAGCATTTGGTCCACCCATATTCACCTGACCTGACCTTGAACCTCATGATTCTTACCTTTTTTCAATCGTTACAAATCACTCTGATGGGAAAAACATTCTCTAATGAAGACCAATTGCGGAATTTTACTCAAAAGACGGGTGTGATATATGACAAATAATTGTGAAGATATAATTAAATGAATACTTTATTTTTTGGAAAATAAACTTGTTAAAAACGGAAATTAATGTTCCTTTAACTTTATGTGTTTATGTACAAAATGCCCAAATGATGTATGTAAATGCCCAGAAAATCCAAAAAAAAAAAAAAAAAATAGAGATTATATGATCATCGCAGATATACTTAGGTTGAGTCATTATTTTCGGTTTTGGGGAACCAATTGTAATGAATATATGTGGTCAAAAGAAATTAGCAACTCTGTTTTGAGACTCAATTTCAGGTTGGGCGTTTCTTCCCTCTACACTGGTTTCTTGGTATTTCTCGTTGTTCTCTTCCCTGTGTCCCCCTTTGTTGTTCGTTTCCCCTGTCACAGCTGTACGTACAGTATGATGATGTATCCCGACAGAGACGTCTGTCATCTCTGCAATGGTCTGTTTATAATGGGGAATCACCAATTACTCGCCTTAAGGATAGACGCAGACATCTAAGCACTTCAGAATGGAGCACTAACCCTAACTCTGATGTCCCTCCTCGATTCCATCCAACCACGCTACACAGTTGCTAATGAACCAATTTCTTGTGGGACAACAAAGAAGAAGGATCACTTTTGACGGGACAGTGTACTCACCTTCTCTCAAATCTAAATTCTACATGCCAGATAAAGACGAACTCTCATTCGTCAAGAATAAGGCAAGTCATGTTCACTATATAAAGGCCAACTATGAAGGAGTGATGCTAGAGCTGTGAAATCTTGCATGCGTTCATTTCAACTCTTCTTATTAATAATTGCATTGTTACTTCCCAGGTAAACGCAATAATCTCTAAATATACAGCAGGAACACCAGACCATATGTGGCAGCAATATTCCAAGCATGGACAAATGGTAGTCTTATAAATATAAGAAAAAAAAATGTCTTGAATGGCACAGAGAACCAAATTTCCAAGCAATAGACTGCGCAATTGATTCAATATATTCTTTCCACTTCAAGTCAGTGGGAAATGTTAGCCCGAAAAGGTACAATTAGTCTTCTGGAGGTTAGCATCAGCCATATTGATGGAAGGCAGAAAGGATTCTCTTCGATGATAAATAGCAGTTTCATTTTGGAGGCATTAAAATTAACAAGCTATTCTTAGCCCCAGTTAACAACAGAAAGATCATTTTTTATAATTAACAATATAGATTCAAAGATAGATGCATAGAGGATGATTGCAATAATGTAAAAAGATCTAGAAGAGTTGCCATTCAAGACAACATTCATTTCACAATTTGATAAGTAAGACTGAATCAGTTCAAAAATTCGTCCAGAAATACCATCTTTCAAATTTTGAAGAAGACCAATATGCCAAAGCCTGACAAATGCATCCAAGAAGCAAAGCAACAGCCTGAGCTTGACCACTTTTATGTAAAGCTTGATAAACTCGTTCAGCAATAATTGTTAACACATCAACAATTGACCTAAAGAAGCAAAAGCCATATTGCTTATCTGAAAGAAAATCCTGCAAGGTAAATGCGTATCCCATTTTTTCAATAATGTGTATGTCTATCCACCTGTGTATTTGAGAAAATATCTTAAAGAAAATATTCTCTCCAGCTGATTTCAAAAATGTGTCCTTTGTAAGAGAAATCACCATCTGATCGAGCATGTTTTAAAACCCTTGGCCAAATTGAGCTTCACAATCCAGTAAGGCTCTAATTACACTTTTAATTTTTACGTGCCCTTCTTCAGATTTTCTCAAAAGCACATATCTCCACAGTTTTGTATCTGAAACATAAACAAAGCAATTTCTAAAGTATTAATGGATTTATTTTAAATCTAACATTTTTTATTACTTTGAATTAGGACTTATATATTGAACTGGAATTAATCCTCTTGGAGTTAAGCTCATCCAATTTGAGATTTACTGGATTAAACAATTGGAAACAATGTTTACAGAACTGGAGAGGCAGAGCTCAAGTTTCATTAGAAATATTTGTTCTTCAGTTCCTTTAAGAATTTTCTTGATCTTTTTTCAATCATTTCACCCCAAGTAAGGCAATAAAGCCACTAAAGACAGAAAGGGTTACTGAGAGTGAAAGAAAATAAGAAAAAATTAGCAAAGGACAATAAAAGAATAGGATTCAGATAGATAGAAAGTGGTGATTGATGCTGCATTTAAATTTTTGAAGATTGTAGTTGAGAGGAAAGCAAGCAGAGAGTTCCACAAGCAAGAAGTGTGAGAAAAGAAACTATTAGAATAGAACTTATGGTTACATCCAGCTATTTCAGCAGTAAAACAAAGAGACCTAATTGCCAATCTAGTAGTATGCTTAAATTTCTGCGGTCAAGGTACTGATGAGGAAACTTTAAAACAACTGCCATGAAAATATTTGTAGAAAAGACAGACAGAAGCTACGTCACAGTGATGAGAAAAATGACTGGAGGCGAGATGTCAGGTCAGATAAATGTTTTGAGTAGATATGTTACATTTATCTACCTTGATGAAATGATCATTTAGCACAATAACACTAAAATGGGTCACACAGAACATTCCTTAGCCTGGTTTCTACAAGGCTGACTCACACTGATGAAATAGAGCAGTTGTTCTTAACTTTTTTTTTAGTCATGGACACCAAGAGATCAACCTTCACGGACAAACAAGCAGATACACACAGTCAGATTGTTTTTTCACAACACTTGAATGTGCATCTCACAACTCTGTACCTACATCAATTTTCAGCCAGCCACGCTTGAAAGAAATTGTCGTCAATTAATTTTCACCAATATATGAGATGTTAAACTGTGGAAAATGAGAATTATCACTTGCTCTGTAGTGGCAAAAGATGGCGGTCATGCAAAGAATGATGACATATATTTAAATGGTAAGCATGGACCCAACAACAAGTCAAAAGATGCCTCGCAGTCAGCACTGTAAGTAGTGGCTGGGTATGTTTTCTTTGAAGCAGTGACAGGATGCATTTTCTTTTATTTCTTTCACTGGAAAGATTGGAACAAGGGCTGTATAGAAAAAAAAAAATGTTCCTTTTTATCTGACCCTCATGGAATACCTGAAACCCGTTCATGGATCCCAGGTTAAGAAGCACTGATATAGAGTAAATGAAAAAAGGATTTATTACAAATTAAAAAAAAAACATGACCTTTCTTCAATGTTTACAAATTTATCTGGAAAATATTTAAAACCCAAATTACCTTTCTTGCCATGGCAAAAAAGAAAAATTTCAAAAATTTTAACTGGAAAAAACAATAAAATAAGTAAAAATAAAATTCCTGCTACTTTACACCTATGCTCTTGGAAAAGGCATGAATTCATATCTCCCTGTTTTCTGCTCCATTGCCAGATATCTTTACAAAATTATCACATCAGTGGCATGTCATGATGGTTGAGAGAAAGAAATGGCCAAGTGAGAACTTTGACAAGACACTATCTTGTAATTATTGTGTGCAAAAATTCCCAGCTCCTTTTTTGAAAGTTACACACTGAATACAGAATACTCTTTAAAAAAAAAAAAAAAAAACAAAGTGTCAGAAACTTATGCTAACTGGAGTGGCTCTTAGGCCTTATGTTCAATGATTAATTAATGAAAGAAAACAAACTTTGCAAACAGTAGAAGCAAAAAGCTGTTATGTCTATTGTCACTATCAACAGAAGCAAATGCAATGAATATCCTAGTATCAAATGAAGTCCTTTCTACAGAACACTCACTGGCAGGAGGTTATTCACTCACCTACCCATGGTGACAATATGTGATACAAAGTCTTTTTTGATATGGGGTTGCTTTCAGGCAATCCAAAAATTGTCCAGTCCCCATGACTACTGTTATACTGTCATTGATATTCCACCGACCATCCTTTCTTTAGTGCAGTGAGGAACGAGCTATTGCAGGGTTGGAATCCCCAGGATCGGGCACCTTCTCTCTTGTACTAAAGGAAGAGAACAGATACTACACATTGATCCTAGCCTGAAGGACAAATTTACCAGTTGAGATATCTTCAGACAAAAAACCATTCTGCCAAAAAAGCTCACCTGTGTAGATTAAAAATACACTTATTTCATGGAGAAGCCTTACCATGACATCTACAATGAAGTATCACAAAAACAAAACATTAATACATCTACTGCTAGACACTCCACAGGAGGATAGACAGATGCAAAATGTGAGATTAGACAAACCCCACAGGATATTAGATACATTCAAAATGCCAACAACAAAAGAAAGAAATAAGTATGGATTCAAGAGACTAGAAAATCATATGAGTGATCAAATCACCATAGTACCTCACTTCCTCTACATTGGGGTCTTGAAGTAGTAATTGCTGCTGGGTTTTACTGGTGGAATCCTCAAGAAATAAAAAGAGACAAATTAAGCTGGCTAGGAGTTAAACGTGAGTGTGGAGCAGAATTGGGGGGGGGGAAACCAAGAAAGCAACAGCCACAATCAGGCCCTCACATTTCAGCGTGCAGCTGTACTTACTTAAGATGTGTGTTCTGTAGTACATCATATTACACATGTGTCCATTTCACACCTTTAAGACCATGACCATAAAAACCTTTTCAAAAAGAAATTACCCTGGTGCACTAATAGACAAAACAAAAACAAAGCCAGTATCAAAGATGCATAATAATCTCAGATGTGTAATACCTATAGCCTCCCACTTAATACCATATTTGACAGCATATAAGGTGCACTTTTTTTTTACTAAAAATGTCTTTTAAAATTCGCCTGCACCATATGTAGGTTTAAAATTCATGATAGTCGGCCGAAATTAGCTACCTGGGAACTCCTATTAGACTTAAACATGAAGGAGCAATGGAACACGTAGATGGCAACTTTACATTTACAGGAAGAATAAAAAGACCCAGCATTGCCCAAGTCTGCGAATGGATGAAGCAAGCTTGGGATAATATTAGACCAGAAATTGTTGTAAAATCTTTTAAAAAGTGTGGCATTAGCAATGCTCTCAATGGAACGGAAGATGACGCATTATTTAACGACGATGGTAGTAGTATTGAAAATAAGTATCAGAGTTTTGATAACGAAGATGGCGAATTTTATGGATTTAAAGATGAATAAAATATTAATGGTAACTGTACTGTTTTGCTCAATTGTAATAATTGCTTGATTTTTATTTTGTTTTCTTAACTTTGGATATAATAAAGTTTTTATAGGCTCCTGTTCTTTTTTCCTTTTATTTTTCGTTTAATTGTAATCATGGCTTGTTTAAACAAAATAACACCTCATAAATATAGCTTAGGCTGTACCATTTACTAATAATTTTACTAATTTTTTTCTTGAGTTTCCCTGCTGAAATTGGGGTGTGTCTTATACACCCATGCATCTTATATGCCATCAAATACAGTAATTTAAAAAAAGAAAAAATTCTAGCGACTCAGTTCTTATTCAAGCAATTTCACATAAACTAAATTCCTGACTAATCCTGCCTCTTCCTCAAATTTTTACAAACCCCTGCTCGTTAGATTTTGAAACAAAATCTCAGTCATTTATTAAGATACCCGTTTATTCTAGACCTGAGAGTAATGACATTCATTTTAATTTAATAAATTTAATTTTAAATAACAAAATAAAAACATAAGCATTCTTATAGAGCAATTTAAAAAATAAAACTTTTGATGGCATTATTTATTTTCTTGAACATTCATGACAATCACACCAATTATTGGGGTCCTTCATCAAGGTGGAAATGTCATTAGGGTGGCATTCTGTGTTATATCAAAGCTGGTCAATGGAGTTGGTTGCTGGGCAACCAACTTGTCTTGCTCAATGGCTCGGTGTCCAGAGCAGTAGATCACTTGCAAGTTCTTGTTTTGCTTGCCAATAGTGACCTGTAAAGCACATTGTGTTTGTGTAAGATTGTAGAAATATCCATTGACTTGGATGTTGTCTCCAAGGGATGTTAAGTACAGCTCTCAGAATCCGAGTGTAGGTTCCATCAAGCTTAGACTCAATGCTTTTACTTAGTGACCAATCAGTAGTACCATACCTTAACACCGCCTCTACAGTAACTCAAAGGATATCCATTTGAGGTTGTCTGTTAGATCAGATTTCCAGATTACATCCATTTTATTCAAGACCTCTATGTCAATGCGCCTAAAACTGAATTTATAGCCTCCAACGAGCAAGGTTCAATACAGTCTCGGATAAATCAGTAAAATCTGATGAAACTTTTACATACCTATGAAGTGAGATAAATTTTACTGAAAAGGATGTGAAAATGGCATTATGTAAGGCAGTGGTTCCCAAACTTTTTTTTTTTCTCTGGGCTGCATTTTCAGAATGAAAATTTACTTGCACCTCACCAAACTTTGTGATAAAAAGTAGATTTTAAAATAGAAAAACAGTGAGAGGGTTTAAGGGAGATAACCACAGATTCAAAGTCAGAGCATTATCATTGATAACTCTCTCCCCCAATTTGCGGACCCAAGTTACTATATTCTTAATACTTGATATAATGCAAACATATCAGAATGATAAAATTGATCAATAATCATTTTGAACTATTTATACTGGGACTCGTGTATTCAGGAGAGATTGGCAGATGAGGAGGAGGAGGAGCTTTTTCCCCCCCATCTGAGTAGATGCTGCAATTGTAGTATTTGTTCTTTTTCTTTCCAACTTGCATTCCCCCAACCGTTATAAAACATCTATTTCGTAGTGGTGGTATGACTAGCTTAGAGGAGGCACGGTGGAGTAATGGATAGCGGCTTGGATCGAGGAATCGGAGAGCCGAGTTCGAATTCCAGTCAGATCCATTACATTCACTTACGTGCTAACACCCTTGGGAAAGGTGTGAATCCTCTTTCTTCTCCCTCTAGCTATGGGTAAATAGCAGGACAGACTGGGTTCTATAGCCTTGGATGGCAACTGGTCTAGGAGAAGGAAAACTCTGAATTCAAACCTGCGGAAGGTGAATGGAGTCTCTCTGAGCCTTGGTTGGCAATCCATTTAGTGATGGTGTCACGATAAAAACACCCTTGATAGCCCTAGCGAAGCATCAAGTATTCAGCTATTTGACAAGATTATGAACTACACCAATCAAAGTATTAGTGAGTTCAATCTCGGCTGAGGCCACAAGATGATGAGCTTAGACAAGCTCTGACCAGTTTAGACAAGTTACGACCAGTGGCCCAAGCGGAAATACTCAGGTTCCCACGTTAAAAACCGACCTTGTGTCACAACCTGACTCAATGTGTGTGGTGGGAGATCAAGGTAAATCCCGGGTCTCATGCATGCAATTACAAGCAATCCCTAATATTTAAAATTTTGAAATCATATTTATTTTTGGCATATGAACTTTTTAAAACTGTTTCTTTCAATCATACCACCTCTCCTGCTATTGCCTTTCTGCAACACCTATGAAGCATATCACACCATTTGGGAACCAATGATGTAAGGACTCAAATAATACTAAATTTGTCAAATGTAGTTTTATTTACCAAAACAATGAATAGTAGTCTTTTTGTATTTTCTAAAATTTACACTAGTAAAAACTTTAATTTATAATATAATGGGTGCGATGGATAAATTGTCGCCATTTTATATTTTTAATTTTGTGCATGTGTTGTTTTTGATTTTGTCAACTGCACAGTATGGTAGGGTCAGTTGGGCATTATCTGTGAGAAAAAAAGCACCATGATGCAATTCACTCCACCAGGAATTTGGAAACAGCATGCTGTACTTCTTGGCGTTTGTGCCGGAAGGTCCGATATGAACATTTCAAAGTGTTTGAGTGTCAATCTGAGGACAGTGCAGAGAATTCAGAAAGTGTTGGATGAGTCTAATGGTGATTACAAAGGCATGGCAGCTTGGAAAACTCACTCCCAAATTTGTTGGTGAGAGTCTCAGATTCAACATGGAGGCCTACATCAAGTGCCTTGAGGAGGTAATACTACCCTGGGTCAAAAGGTATTGCCTGGACGACCCTATGTCAGGCAACAGAAGTCTGCAGCATACCACACAAGCATGAGAACCCAGTCATGGCTGTCAAACAATTTCTGCAACCACATCACCTCTTACATCTGGCCACCTAACTCCCCAAACTGCAACCCCCTTGATTATTATGTGTGGGGTGCAGTTGAGCAAGAGACCAACAAAACTCCTTGTAATACCAAAGATGAACAGAAGGCAAGGAGTATGGCAGCATTCATCAACTTAAACAAGTCGACCACAGAGAAGATATGCAGGAGATTCCAAAGCCGCCTGGAGGCCGTGGTCGAAGCCAACGGTGATTTTATTGAATAAATTTACTCTTTCATATGTCAAGATATTTTTGTGTAATTTTGGTAAATATATCTGTTAAAACGAAATGTCAGTGTTATTTTCATTTTTGCATAATTTAGACAATTCATTCATCACACGCTGTATATTATAATAAAGATGTGGAAAACAGTCCAAACATTGTAGTGTAAATATATTTTTCCAGTTTTGAAACTTTTCAATCTTTTATGTTTGTTTGTTTAAAAAAAATATATATATATATATATATATATATATATATATATATATATATATATATATATAATGTCATATATGTAAATTATATATGTTCCAAGTGTTATAGCTGGGGGTGATAGTGGGGATAAGCTCCCACTGTCTATAAATGCTCCCATAGCATATGTCTCAAATAGCTTCTGTCAACTAATTCCATTTCCAAACCAGAGAAGGAGAAAAGTGCCTCATAAACAGATGGCATTTTGTAACAGTCCAAATATTCAAGGTGGCAGTGAGCATGCCAAATTTAATTTTATTTACCAAAATATGTAATTTTATATTGTAATTTCTTATGGTAATTTACACAAAACAAACATTCAATAAGGGTTCAAATCTCTCAGACAGCAGTGGTGATTTTCTAAGTGTAGCTTAGGTGTGACACAAAGCCAAAAATATGGGGTACACAGTGAGGATTGAACTATTCACTTCTAACTGATCTAGCAAGACAAGCTTGCTGTTTCCCCACATCAAAGTGCCCAAATGATTTTTTAAGCATAGCTTAGATGTGGCACAAGGCTGAGAGTAAAGGGCACTTAGTCAGGATCAAACTCACTATCCAGTCATAAATGATCTAGTGAGACAAGTTTGCTGTTACACTATGCTGCAGTGCCTTACTTAAGATAGCAGTGAACGTTAAATTTTTTTTAGATAAGGCATTTTAATTATTGTAATTGATTTAGTCTGAGAAAGGCCAGGAATATAAATGCAAGCCCAACAACCCCTAAAAATGAAACTTGAGGAAAATGAGAAAACTGAAATCTGTGAAGATACTTTAGAATCAGGTATAGCTGATCATGTATGAAAGGAGAAGGAGCACACCAGTTTTTAAGTAAAAATAATAGAGACAAGAAAGAGCAGCAGAAAATAAGAAAAAAAACGAAGGAATCTGAAAACATTCACGACTCATTTAACCAGTCAACCAGGCATAGGTGTTAATAGATAATGGGAAATGCTAATCAGGATGGAACTACTGATTATGTTAAGATTCCAAAAACCTGATCTGTGATTAATTAAGAGACAAAAACGGAAAATAACAATAATGATGGTGGGCAAAACAAAAAAAACTTAGGAGCAAGCAAGAAAAAACGACAAAAAAAAATCATGTCAAATAAAGTAACCGGTTATCACTCCTTACTCTCCAAGACTCAATCAATAAAAAAGTAAAAACTTTTGTGCACACTGACTACAAAGGAAATCGGAATAAAAGATACACATATCAGTAATATACTGAGACGGGTGTATTTTCATAAACAAATCAAATTCTGCCCTAACAACCAATACCGAATGTAATACAGCAGAACCCGATTCTGGGAACCTCCATTATCATACAATTTGATTACTGTCCACTTTTTTTCGTCGAAAAACATGCCTAAGAAATTGTACATCTCCTCGGTTATCAAGCGAGAAAATCTATTCGTTATAAACCAGCAGCTTCCTGTTTGCTTGCTGCTGCGTGACTTCAACAAGCACAAAGAAAGGAAATAACCCCAGAAAAAAAGACTTCCCAGAAGCCTTTACGGAGGGAGATACCCTTTCCAAGCAATAACACCTCACCTTCCTCTCCACTCCTAACCATCTTACATACACCAAAAAGTAAAGCAAAGTTAAATGTTCATTTATTCTATTTGTCATTTATATTTATTTTTATTTTCTGCATGTAAAATTACAGTTATTCTATATAAAATGTCTGTTTTGTTAATATTTTGATTGATTTGTTTTCTATGGCTTATCAATCCTTTGCAAGTTTAAGCCAGAAATTATTTTTAGATTTTTTTTTAAAAACATAATGGTTTTAGTGATACAAATCTTACTAATTAACCCATAGCAGGGGGGAGAAGAGTTGGGTTTGAACCATTCTCAAAGGTATTTGCATATATTTGAATATAACAAACCCAATTAACAATTCCAAGTCATTATACATTACACCACCTGCACATCCATGCTTACAGCACCTGGTATTCCCAAATGGTCACCCATTTCAGTATTGACCAGGCTCTGACATTGCTTAACTTTCATGGTCATATGTGAACAGGTGCTTCAACGTGATGTGGCAGTAAGCCAGTTAACAGTTTAGGTGTCTGAAATGGATTAATTGGATTTAACTTATTTTTTATGGGAATATTACCTCGGTTTTCGTACAGTTCAGCTTTCAGATGACTTTCAGGTATGGATTATGGCTGATAACCAAGATTCCAATGTATGCGTATAAAAATACACCCATCTCAATATATTATTGAGACGGGTGTAATTTCTCTTTTTTTTCGGTTTTCTCTTTTTAGTTGTTGTGCACAAGAAATTTTGCTCTTCTCAATCTAATTTTGGTGAGCAAGGCGTGATAACTGGTTAGCCCTTTGATTTTTGTGTATTTTTTTTTTTTTTTTTTTACTTACTCGTTCCTAATTTCTTATTGCCAACTACAATAATTGTTGTTGTTTTCACTTTTTGTCGCTTTTAGCTATATTTGTTTTTACTGTCTTAAAAAGAGGATTAACTTATTCTGAACCAATGCTAAAACCCAAAACTTTTTGGCCATGACAAGAAAAAAAAAAAAAAAAAAAAAAAAAAAAAAAAAAAAAAAACACAAATTAAAAAAAATCACAAAATAAAAAAATCATTCAATCCATTCTCAAGTCAGTATAATTTCAGTGCGGTGAGTATTCTGATGTCGGGTGAGATCACCCTTTAGCGTGAATGCTTTTTCACAGAATGAACACTTATAAGGGCGTTCACCTGTATGAGTGCGAATATGCCTGTTAAGATCCCCACGCAGTGAGAAAGCCTTGCTGCAGTAAGTGCATGCAAATGGCTTCTCCCCAGTATGTGTTCGAATGTGCTGTGTGAGGTGACAAGATTGGGCAAATGACTTATCACAGTACTGACAAGCAAAAGCCTTACCCTGAGTTTTACCATGTGTCATGAGGTGGGCACTAAGACGACTTGAATGCAGAAACGTCTTTTTACAGATGGGGCACTGCAGTGGGCGTGGCCCCGTGTGAATCTTGATGTGGTTCACAAAGTCTTTGTAGTGCAGGATCTCTCTACGGCAGTATTTGCACATGAAGGGCTTGCTTCGCCGGTGGACATTCATGTGCTTTGTTAGCTGCTGGTTTTGATTGAAAACCTTGTCACAGTATTTACACTGGAATCGCTTTGCATTTGGCACTGGCTCTATTTGGTCCGCAAAATTCTCAGAATTTTCGGCAGGCAGTGTTTTGTTGCCAAAGTGTGCAATCAGATGGTTAACAAGATCAGCACGCTCAAGAAAAGATTCATTGCAGATGTTGCATACATGTGGCAGTGGTGTGCTAGCTTTGGGATTGGTCGGGGGCTTGTATGGAGAGGTTTTGTCCTGAGGAACTTGTTTTAGTTTCAGATTGTGGAGGCTGCTTTCAGAGGAGTCTTTCAGTTCGGGCGAGTCCGTTAAATCAACTTGTAGATATTCTTTTTTGCATTTATCCATCAAGAAGCTGGAATTTAGATTTTCAAGGTTAATGGTATCTTCAGACTGGAAGGACTTTCGTAAACTGTAAGAAGTTGTTGGATTGAGTACACTGTGAGTTTTTGTATGTTCCGCAAGTTCTCTTTTATGTGAGAACGTCATCAGACATAGTTCACATTCAAATTGTGATTCTTGAACTGTATGGGACTGGATGTGTGACAAATACTCTTCATGCTGTGTCAAAGTCTCTGTACAATAAGGACACTGGTACAACTCTATATGAGTGGTCTGACAATGGGCCGAGCTGGGACTTATTGTCAGCACATTCTTGGAATCTTCATGGCTTTGCAGGTGAACTTCAAGATTTTTGAAGCAACTAAATTTTTTGTTGCAAGAGCTACACTTGAACAAGTCGCTATCACTGCTTCTAAGTAATGGCCCATTTAGTTTATCCTGCAGCCCATCAGCATCAGATTTCTTGAAATTCTCTTGCAGATTATCCAGATAGATCAACGGATTCGGTTCCAGGTCAATTTCCTGTAAATGTTGCAGAAGATGCATTGTGACGGTGTTCACATTTGTAAACTCGACATGGCAGAGGACACACTTGAACCGCTTCTCTTCAGAGTGGGCCGAGATGTGAAGAACAAGTTTGTCCAATGTGTATTCATTACTACAGAATTCACAGTTGTACTGCTTCTGGTTACTGATATCCTCAGCCGGAAGCCGTGATACAATCAAGGTGTGCGTGTTGATTTTGTCCAACAACTCACTACTAGTGGTCGGAATGTAGCTTAACTGAAAATCAGGATTCGATGTGAGAACTGAAGATAAGCTATCAGCTTTAGAAGTGAGAGGGTTAGTTTCATATGTGATTTCAGGTCTAGACAGAAGGCTTTCCTCAGACGTTAAAGGCAAATTTACTTGCTCAAGTGTTTTTAGGGACTGCGGTGTACATGTAGATAGACTATCGCTTTTTGACGTGAGATCCGATTTATCAATCAAATCCCCATCTGGATTGAGTTGCAGAGTTGGAAACTCATTAAGCTCTTTTGAACAATTTGCGTCTCTTTCTTCTGGTGTCGTCAGCAGTATCTTCTCCCCCTGTTCAACCAAAGTGTGACTAACCTCGGAAAAATCAACACAAAAATTGGCCGCATTTTCCCAGCTATTACTCATTTGGCAATCTAGGGGATCCTTTTCTAGAATTATCTTATTGCTTCTGGAACTTTCTCCTAAAATTTCCTTCCCATCCACGTGTAGAATTTTATCTACTTCCTGAGGCTGTGATAGGTCTTGGTCAGACTCGGACACAAAGTGGGTCCGAACTTTGTCGCTCTCAGAAGTCCTGGGGGAAGATAGCACAGTTGTTTCCAAATTTGAACCCTTCCCCAGAGTCGGATTTGGTTCAAAATAGCTACTTGGAGTTTTAGATGAATCATCTTGCAAAGATGTTTTTTTGGTTCCAACCAATTCAGCAGACCTGTTACAATATTCATTCAGAATCATCATCAATTCTTTATTTTTTTGGAGGCTCTCTGTGAGACTATCAGCGGCCAGGGAGCCAACACTAAGACTTTCTTGGACATCAGGCGATTTTCTATCTTTACCCAACGGTTTCCAAGAAGAGAAGCTATCAAAAGACTCCGATGTTTTTTTGGAGAGCGAATCAACAGAGGAATTTTTTCGGCCAGTCCTCACCAGGCCACCGAATCTTTCAAGATATGGATCAGCTAACTCAAGTTCAAGGCTTGGATTCGTGGTTCCGCTCTCGGCAACAGATCTCTTAGTTGCTGATTGAAGATTGCATGTACTTGGGATTCTATACTCACTCAAGATTTCAATTTCGCAGTTACCGCTCACATTTTCTTTACCAGGATGTTTAGAATTCTCTCTTGAGCAATCCTCCTCGGGCCTTGGCTTCGAGGATGACATCACGCCAACCTGGTCAGGATTGAAGAAACCGAGTGGGGAAGTTTTGTCCTTGGCCGAATCAAGATGTGCCAGACTCAACAAAGAGAACGTATCATAATCGATATTCAACGACAGCTCGTTACATCTGTCACAGTAGAAGACCCACTGGCCAGATTTCGTCTTGCAGTGAATGGCAATGTGTTTTATATCAGCCACCTCTATGTTATTACGGATAAATTCTCGTTTTTTATCATTAATACTGTTTTCTGTTTGTATTGCAATGTTTTTGTATGTGCGTTCCGATGGCTGGAAAATCAAAGAAGGGTCGTTTTCAAGCTCTGGAGAATTTCCTAAACTGTTAATATTTGGTCGCCTTATTTTCTTACTGTGGAACAGTCCTTTGCTTCCTTGCTCTTTTGCACTGTCCATACAGGGCTGATAGTGTATTTTTAGATGATCCCGTTTTTGTGGTGACTGGACACTGCTTTTCTGGATATTCTTGCGGCACCGGATAAATTTCTTGGATACACCAGCTGCAATTTCTCCAGTTTGGGATTTTTCTGGTGACGATATTTGCTTACTGCTGGCAAATTTTTTTGCTCCCCCTCGATTTCCAGCTCGTGAAGTTGGAAAAACAGGACCGTCACTATCAATAACAAGATTCTGTGTTTCAAACAACTTGGTCTTCTTTTGCAAAATTCCAACAATTTCTGACCTGCTCGGGCTGGGCTCTGACTGGCTAACAGAGAACTGACCGCCAGAAAGCTGATGTCTGGAACGCAGTAAAGCTTGGTTGTTTGCAGCATTCCCAGACTGGGGAAAATTAGCCCTGGGGGTCGGATTACAAAGCATGTTACCAATCTGAAAAGCCCCTGAACTGGAGGCAGTTGCCAGGGACTGTTTTTCGGGGCTTGAAATTTGCGAGACTTCAGACAGCATCACATCTGTGCTATTTATTTCTTGACTTTGATTATCATTATTGATTTTGGAAGTTGAAAGAGAAGAATTGGCATCTTCCTGTGCAACCCTGTAACCAGAGGCATGGTTACGAAGGTGTTTCACTAAATGTCCCAGATGTGGGAACGTCTCAGAACAATACTTGCATTTGAAGCAATTGTCCTCACTGTGCACATTCTTAAGGTGCATTGTCAAAGTGCCCAGACTAGAGAAACGTTTCTCACACTTATTACACTTGAAGTTTTTCTCATTAACCAAATGAGTTCGGATATGACGTGTCAGGTCACCCCTCAAAGTGAAAGCTTTCGGACACTGTGGACAGTGAAACGGTTTCTCACCTGTGTGAATGCGGATGTGTCGATTAAGGTCTCCACGCAGGGAGAATGCTTTCTGGCAGAGGTCACACTTGAATGGACGCTCGCCAGTGTGTGTGCGAATGTGCTGTGTCAGGTGACAAGCTTGTGAGAACATCTTACTGCAGTATTCACATTTAAATGGCTTCTCACCTTTGGAGAGCGGCAGAATGGACCCTGAAGAATTTGGAGCCGATGAGGTCTTTGCTGACACAGTCTTACTCATCGGGAAACTGGTGATGCAATCTATTTCTGAAGTTACATTCAAAATATCCCCTAATTGTCCCGAACTGGCATCTTGAGTTTCTGCATTATGATCTGGAAGCTTCAAATTTTCAGTGACATGCTGGATTTCATCAGAGTTTACCGGGGTTGACTGCTGAGAAACAATATTTGTTAAGTCAGGTAAGGAAGAAATGCTGGAGACAGAGTTTGCTTGGCTCAGCATTGGAACATGAATTACTGGCATCTGTTGAGAGGTCAAAGATGGAATCTTGTTTAGAGGCTCTTGCATTGGGGCTGTAGTGATGGAATTTGTGTTTAACTGGAGGTTGGCATCACTAGGGGACGTTATCAAAATAGTCTTCATACTAGCGATCCCGGAATTAAGAAGCAGGAAGGAATTATCTCCTGAATCTCCATCAGGAAATTTATCTTTGACTAAAGTCGGTTTTGCTAAAGTATCTGAAACCAGGGTCTCATGATGAGTGAAAGGGGTTTCCAGCACAGACTCAGATGCCATTTCATCACCCCCAGATACAAGAAGCAATGACCCGTCACTCTGATCAAGATCCATCCTAACAACTAAAAGGTGAAAAAAAAAAAAAAGTAAAATAAATATGAAAGTTTTTTTTTTAATAGCACAGTTTCATGCAGACACCTGTTACTGTATACTGATCCCAAAAATAAAAAGTTCAATTCCCTGAAGTACAAATTTCTGAGAATATTTACATATTTTTGTTTCGAAGCAATCTGTTATTATCATTGCTGCACTAAAACCAGATCCCAAAAATAAATAAATAAAACCAACACAAGCAATTCCAATATTGAATGTTATTCAATCACCTTGCTGATAAAGATATATATATATATATGTGTGTGTGTGTAAATTTGGGAAATTTTAACACCATCTAAAAAAATATCAGCGAGGTAGATTAAGGTAGATTAAGCAAAATTGCAAGGTTTTGAACAGTTTCTTGCAATGCTTTTTATTTTTTAAACTTCTTTTGGTTTCATTTTTTTTCAAAAAAAAAAAAAAAAAAAAAAAAAAAAAAAAAAAAAAAGGAAAAGAATTCATATCAATTAAACTTGCATGTTCTCTTTTGACTTTTCTTTCAAGTTACTCTCTCAGAGAGATGGAGAGAGGTGGTCATGCAGACCAAAAAAAATAAATAAAAGTGAATCAAAGATGAGCCAGAATATAATTCCATACAATGAAGAATTTTGGCATGACTACTTCCAAATATTGCAGACTTTGAGGCGAATACATCAAGTCTTAAACTTTGCAGTGAAGCAATACCATTCTTTGATGGCAGGAACAAAAATGAAAAAGGAAAAAAAAAGTATTGAAGTATTGCAAGATTCCAAAATTATTTTCAATATCTTGGTTCCAAAATTAGGTCACTTTTGGTCTAATTTTTGTAGATCTTGAAGAATCACCTGAAAAAGAAGAAACATTCAATTAGACATAATTGAAACTGTTTTTTTTTTTTGTTTTGTACTTTTTTTTCTCTTTTAATCCTTTGTCCATCATCAAAGCAATCATATTTTGCTTTCTTTTTTTTGTTCAGAAAGAAAAATTTAAATCATACTTGTGTCGCTCCTCCCCATTACATGATAAGGAGCTTGATGTAAATATCAGGTTCTAATATTCTATACTTTATAATATCACAAAAAGCAAGACTCCAAACTAACATTTTTTTTTTTTTTAATTATGAAAAACATTAACTCCCAACCTATTCTTTACAGCACCCATTTATTCCAGACTTGATTGATTTGGTTTATTTCATGTCATATCAACACTTCAAAGGATTATTTAACGCCAACAACATTTTTAGGATAGCTTTGTAAGAAATTAGTTTGTAGATCAGGTTTCATTGACACATTTTTGTAAAGAGGATTTTTTTCGAAAGCTGGCAATATTTTTTTTTTTTCAAAAATGTATTACTGGTATTTTTACTATAAAAATTTATTTTTGTACTTTCATAGTGTTTTGGCCCCAATTTAGGGGTTAACTACTTGCCCATAGCTGGCATCCTAAGAGGTGCTACCACCCCAGGTCAGGTGACTCTATGCTCCTCAAAAACTCCCGATCAGAGGCCTTGCTGCTGGATGTAGTTTATCGTCAAACCCAGAATGCTCCAGATCAGAGAGTAATGGCATTCATAATTTAATAAATTTAATTTAACAAAATAAAACTTTGGATGGCATTATGCAAGGCCTCAAATAGCACAAAATTTGTCAAATTTAATCAAAATAAAGAACAAGTAGTCATTTTTTTTTTAAACAGATTTTTAGTGGTAGAAAACTTGAGTATTGCTTTAAAAGTATAAAGTTTAATAACACAAGGCATAATGAGGGATAAAAACTAAAAGGAGGGAAACACAACTGGTTTCGCACTCCCGCTCATCAAAGTTTCTTCAGCAGGAGAATTTGAAGTAAAATATAATAAATATGAGATATGAATTAGTCAACGCTGGGAATAGGGGTAGGGATTGAACTACTAGAAACAGATCACAGCAAAGCCTAGCAGGATTAACTCCCAACCCCAAGTTCTCTTGCTGCTTACATAGCGAGGATCTGCAAGAACTGATGTAAACCGATTCTAGTACTTTCAAATGAAAAAGTGAATGTGAATTGGCTGAAAAAGTGAATCAATCCACACTCAATTCCATAGCACACTTTCTGCTATTTATCAGATATTCACAAATTGAGGAACAATAAGTATTTTGTTGTCAGGTATGTTTGCTGACTTTCAATGGAACATGTTGTTTAATTCTAATATCAAGCTGCTGAGTAGTTCTCCCTATGTAACTAACTCTGCAGCTACAATCATGCTTATAAACTACAGAATTTATTTGATGAGGGGGGGGGAGTATGTCTTTACAAATAGAAGATAGAATCAATATGCATCTCAGCAGAAAAATAACACTTCTGCACATTTAAAGAAATTTGCCTAGTTAGGTTTTCATAAATTCTTAAATATACCGGATAATAACTGGCTTAATTTTTCTGAAGTCAGCAATTTTGTCACAAATCACCAAATTGACAACAGTGAGCAGATACCTATTATTGCATAAAGTTCTCATTATAAAACTGGTATCACTATCAAGGAACTCTTCAGAACAGATGATCAATGCCCTATGCATTAAAATTTTTATAAGGTTTATTTTGCGCTTCTTAGGACAAAAATAATTCCACGCATGTATAAACCTGAAAAAGAAAACTATTTCTTTTGTATTTTCTAACATTTACACTAGTAAAACCCAACCATCTATTTCTATAAATTCTCAAAATGTGTGTATGTATGTGATCAGATGTTGTTTATGCATTTCCACAGTTTTCATCCGATTTCGCTAAACTTTTTTCGTTTTTGGTAGATAATTCTTTAGTGCTAGTTTTGAATCCAAATTACACATTCCCCTTCTCAAGCATACAATCTTTCTCAAGTGAGGTTACCTTTCCTATTGCATAAAGCCTACTACTACAGTTTTAAGGCATTGCTTTCATTGTCATTTATAGCCCTTCCCCAATTTTTTTATTGTCCTCCCAGTTTTTGCATTGCATTCACTGTAGTAATAAGTAAGCTTCCTTTTTTATTACTCAACATTTATTTTTCCAACCTTTCCTAAAGTTATTCAAGCTTAGTGATCCCTGTAGCCTTCTCTTCCATTTGACAATTCATACTTGCCTAAGACATACCACTAAAGAAAAGAACTTGCCTAGGTCACAAAACTGCTGTTGCCAAGTCCTGCCAGTTTATGCATTGCATAAGAGATAACAAATCGTCTTTAGAATGTTCAGTTCACCTGTCTCAAAATGTCTCATGGAATGCCACTGAGTTCAAAGATCAATGTAGCTTTCCACAAGACCATACCTGTACGCTTCTGCATACAAGGCTGAAAATGATGATCAAAAGACTCAATGGCTGAAGAGAAATGCCTCTTCAACTGCTGCTGCACGGGAGGCTAAAAATGATGATCCAAGGACTCAGTGGCTGAAGTGAAATGCTACTTCAACTGCTGCCGTGCATGGGAGGCGGAAACAAGACTAAGAAAGCAAAAATTACCCTTTGAAGGGCCTACCCCGCTATTTGGGGGATGTGCCTCAGTTGCACCCAAATGTTGTTACCAATATTGATTTTCAGGTGGGCTGACTTTAAACTTAAACTGCTCCGATCAAATGGTAAAAATTCCCAGTAATGAAAGACCCAGTCGAAGACAGATTATACTGCTAGTTTAACATAATTCAAAATTGTTATTTCTTTTATTCATTTATAATATATATTATAATTTTGATTATTATATTTAATTGTATTCATATATGTATTATTATAATTACTTTTATTTCTCACAACATTTTCCAATTACCATTTTTTTCCTTCTATAAGTTTTTGTTTTGTACAACTGTTATGGTGGAACACACCTATTCTATAGTTAATAGACTCTCCCACCTATAATAAGTAGGAGTAGCAAGAGTAACGAGGGAGTCAGTGAGCCAGTCAGTCAATGTCGGACGACAGTTAGTCGAATACTAAAGTGTCAGCGACCCCAACTAGATGACTCTGCGTCATACCTATTATATCAAGTTCCTAACGTTTTGTACGTTGAACCTATTTTAGGACCGACTTAGTGCAAATACAAGCCTCCACTGCGAAATAACTAGTTCGGATCTCATCCTTGTCACCAAATATTGTTGTGGAGTTATTTCGCAGTGGAGGTTTGTATTTGTACTAAGTCGGTCCTAAAATAGGTTCGACGTAGAAAACATTAGGAACTTGATATAATAACTACAATCTTGAAGAACGTTTGTCTTACTTTTATTTTCTGTTTTTGCTTACCTAAAGTTAGATTTATCCACTTTGCCTTTTCTATTCTCATTTATTTATATTCAGCACATGTAATGGGCATGTGGCTGAGTGGATAGAATGCTCGCATTCTGACCATGAGACCTGGGTTTGAATCACACCATGGTCGATTTGTCAGGAAGGAGACTTTCTGATGCTATCAGACTGGAGGAGGAAATCCCAGTGTGCGGCACCTTTGGAAAGTGCCTGAAAACCATACCACAGCTAACCAAAGCCTTGTGAGTGAAATTGGGTAGACAGAACTGTTGGGGGTCGTCGATAGCTGTGCTAGCACGAAGACTCATGTCATTGTGGCAAAGGGATTGAGTGTGCTGGCCTTGTTCAAATTGTTGATCACACTAGATAACACGCTCTCTCCCAGAAACTGTAAATAAGATCTGCTCAGTGGGTGTTGAATAAACACAAATGCACCTGAGCAAGCATCTGAAATAGGGATTTGGCTGGCCGTCCTGGTAGATGGGTACCCTTGAATACAAGTAGTTGGATACACATATATATTTATACCAATCGATAATATAGTATTGTCAAAAAGGTACTACAGATTATTTTTGATGCTATAAATAATATCATAATCTCCATGTGTTTCTGGATTAAATCCTGACTCATATTTTTCTTATCTGTATTTCCGAGAGGAAATATTGTAACTATTTATCTTATTTACATTGTTCAAACTTTTGTCCTTTATTGTCACATTCATAACATTTCAGTCATTGTATGCTCCAGCCTTCATCAGGTGATATTTATTTCAATTTTGAACCGAACACAGAGTAGTCAATTCTTATGTTGGCAAGTTGTAATTCACTCCAGGAATATGAAGGTTATATGTCAGCCCATTTTAGGAAATAAACATGGGAAGAATCTGTACACAAACGTCATCAAACCAATCTTCAGAAATGCCAACATACAGATTGACTATTCTGGGTTCAGT
Organism: Acanthosepion pharaonis; assembly: GCA_903632075.3. Taxonomy (NCBI): domain Eukaryota; kingdom Metazoa; phylum Mollusca; class Cephalopoda; order Sepiida; family Sepiidae; genus Acanthosepion; species Acanthosepion pharaonis. The sequence continues at coordinate 700,017 of CAHIKZ030001583.1, forward strand.
ATGAAATTCAAATAAATATCACCTGAAGAAGGCCAGGTCGTAAAACGGTCGAAACACTGTGAATGTGACAATAAAGGTGAGGAGAACAGTTCGAACAATGTAAATACTGTAAATATATTCTGCCAGGTTTCAAATTTTTCACTCTTTGTTTATTTATATACAACTATTTTGTAATTTGCATATCTAATTATATTATCTATTTACAACTATTTTGTAATTTGTCTTGCTTTCTTATGTTGTTTTAAATGTTATTTTTTGGGGGGAGCTTCTAAAACACGTAATATATGTAATGTTCATATATATACATTATATATGTTCCAAAGGTTGTCATCACTGGTGGGGGGTAGTGGGGACAAGCTCTCACAGCTTCTGTCAACTAAACCCATCTCCAAAACCAAGATGTGGCAAAGGCAAACCTCTGCTACCTCATAAACAGTTGGCATTATGTAACAGTTTAAATATCTAAACTAATTAAAATAAAAATAATAAGCTATTACTAATATGACTAATATGGTAGTGAAAGAGATAATGGATAATTTTAGTTGTGAAGTTTCCACAGGTCCAGTTAGTATGACTAGTGTTGGTCATACTTACTAACTGGCCCTGTGGAAACTTCACAGGTGTTCAACTTTCAATCTGTATATAAAAGATAGATCAGTAAAAAAAAAAAAGTATAAATAAAATAATAATGCCTTTATCCACTGTGCCATGTGTCAGGACACATGGCACAGTGGATGAAGGCGTTAGTTAGATCCAGTGACAGGACCCAAAGAGTGTTAGTTCAATACCCGGTTAAGGCAGTGGAGAACTTGGAGAGGGGAATTAACAGGAGATAACGGATAACTGACATCCATTAGACATGGCACATGGAACTAGAACAGTCTACCCCAGTGAGCGGAATAAAGGGTTCAGTTCAACATTCCAACCACCTGAAGAAGACTGGAGCATACAACAGCCAAAACGTTGTAATAAATATAGTGACAAAGATGAGGATAATAGTCTGAAAAATGTAAATAAAGAATTAATCATCACAATAAATAATCAATGATTGTAGAATGTTGGATGCAAACATGTTAGACTAATATCCTAAACCCTTCAGTATATTTCGACATTTTTGCCTGCAAAAAACAGTGTGCCAAAAGGATAGTTCTTCCCTTAATATTATTATTATTTTAACTTCACTGTTTATTTATCAAATTGCTTATTGGAATAATCGGCAAAACATTGGCTAACTGATTCAAACTTTATAAAATGCTTAAAAAAAAAAAAAAAAAAAAAAAAGGAGGGATTTCCTAATAGTTAGGTCACATATTTTTATAATTTAATAAATGTTAAAATAAATTTATGAATAAAAAATTATTTTCATATTCATTTCTTTATAAATTGGTAAATGATAAATATTGCATTAGCTTTAGTTTAATTAATTGTATTAGTTTTTAGAATGATGTAAAAATATAAAATTATTCTTGTAATAAATAATCTATTCTAAATAAATAATGTTTAATATTTTTGTTGTAAATTCTGTATATGTAATTGTAATGTATATAAATTCACGGTTATCATATGTTTAGGACAGGTTTTTTTATTCTATTAAAATTTTATTTTAAAATTCTATTGCTTTTTAACAATAAACATTGCTGAGGAGGTAGTGGTGTCAAGAGGAAAACTGTCCTTTTTTTTTTCTTTTTTTTTTGACACTTCGTTTTTTGTAGGCAAGAAGATTCAAGATTACCGGGGTTTTTTGGGTTTTTTTTTCTTGTCACAACATTTCACTCAGCTGTTGTACCCACCAGACTTCAGGTGCCTGTCCAACTCGCCCAGGTAACCATCAGTGTTTTGCATTGCCAAAAGTTAAAACAAAAGAAAAACAAAAAAAAACACTAAAATTTCCCAAACTAATACTTATAATCACCCGCTGACGCAAGAAAAAAAAAATATTTTTAACCAAAATTTTGAAAATTCCAATATCAAAAAGGATCTAAAAATAATAATCTAATAATCTAAAAATTCTTTGGACTTTCCTCTTAACAAAAATGTTGACGATAAAACTTTATTTTTATTTTAAGCTTGAAGCATTTTTCATCATATATGCGAATTTTTGGAGATATTTACGAACACTACACGTTTTTAACACATGTAGAACAACATTTTTTTCCGTCTATGTGCACAGGAAATACTTTTAAAAAGATGTACTGAATTATTCAAAATCACCGTGCAAGATATAGGATTTCATTTCATTTTTAAAAGTTACCCCCGACCGAGAACAAAAAATAAATAGTTTCTAATCCTGACCTACGTTCCAGTGTTTATTGCAATTTCACAAAAAACGTCGGAACATGTGCGTGTTCGTCGTATGTAAACAAAAATTAGTTTCAAAAAGGATACCAGAAAGATATACATTGGATTCTATAGAGATGTTTGCCAGATTTGAATTTTTAAAATTAAAAAGAAAAATATTTGTCTAGTTACTGTCCAGTTCAATAAATTACAATTAAAAATTATAAGTTCCACACACGCAAAATAATTATTGAATAAAGGAAAATTCAATATTTCTATTATTAATTCTCTTAAAAGAACTTCCTGTCTTTGGTTATTTTTTAAAAACCTTACAAAGACAGCGTCACAAAAATTATCTTTCTTAGTTACAATTGTTTTTTTAGTGTTTTTTTTTATATTTATTTTTTGGTTTGGTCTATATTTATTTTTTTTTAAAATCGTTTTTTTTTTTGTTTTTTTTTTTTATTTTGTCTCATTTTTTCTAAAGACAGTACAAAACTCAAGATTTTTGGTTAAATTATTATTTTTATTTAATTAAAAAGTAGGTTACCGACACGAGTAAAAATCACAACCTGACTTAGATCTGTGAGCTGGGACTGTTTTCTTCACCAAAGAAACAAATACAGAAGCTAAAAACTATTTAAAAATAGGATAATAAACTAAATATGAGCGAGAAAGGATTTATTTAAAAAAAAAATTAAAAAAAAAAAAAAAAAGGACCAATTTTTATGGCATCGTGATTGCAAAGGCTTCTTTTTTTTTTTTTTTGTGAGTCAACTGTTTCTCACGATTTTTCTTCTTTGTTTAGAAAATGACTTTGGTAAGAGATGAAGATTAAAATTTTAATTTTCTCTTCTTTTTCTTTTTTTAAGAAAATGTAATTTTACTAATTTTTCAATGTTTTAAATAAGATTTTTTAAAACAAATCTTATTGGCCAGAAACATTTTTTTCTTGTTGAGAAAACACAAAAAACTAAAAATGAGATGAAAAGTTTGACATGAAATTTAGAGCCCTCCCATAATATAATTTAATATATTATATTATTGACTCATACATAAAACAAAATAGAGAGATGATTTATTTCTAAAATATTCAAACCAAATTCAAACATTTTTTTCATCTTCAAAAAGTCAAAACTAAAACAGTTCGAAATTTCTACAATACGAATTTAAGTTAAGCTACAAAAACAAGAAGTCTAAACAGTTTACAAAATCACAATTGCCACATATTAATAACATTTTTATTTTTGATTTCCTAATTAATTAAAAATGTTTTTTTTTTCAGATATTTTTAATAAAGAGAAAAAAATCCTTCATAATCAAAGTTAAAATTTGCAATAAAGCCCACTTGTTATTGTTAAACAGTCCAAGGATTAAAAACAAAGTTAAAACTTTCAAAGCCAAATAACATAATTTAAAGCCTTTGTACATAAAAAAAAGATATATTTAAAAAAATATATATTTAAAGTGAAAAAGACATACCTGAACTTGTTTCATTATGGAAATAAAAGGAAAATGTTATCTACTCAAATTGGCCAACCGGTCTTGGATGAAATAAGTTCCTCTTAAAAGTTGTTCCCCTTGCTTTGTCTATTTTGTGTCATCTCGACGACAAAATAAACCTTTCTGAGCTCGAACAATCTATCTATCTATCTATCTATATATATATATATATATATATATATATCTATCTATCTATCTATATATATATATATATATATATATATATATATATATATATACACACACACACACACGCATAGGGTTGGAACAGATGGAATAAAATACCGATAACCAAAAGCACTATTCTTAAAAGAGTTCTCAATACAGAATGAGCAAATAACATTTATTCAAAATTATAAAAAAAAATATATATTTAAAGTGAAAAAAGACATACCTGAACTTGTTTCATTATGGAAAAAGAAAATGTTATCTACTCAAATTAAATATGCATGTTATAAAATCACTACAAAAATTTCAATTTTGTTTCAACATTTCTGGTGTCTTATCAAGTGATGGTGTTGATTGCAAAATAAAAGGAAAAACCCTTTATTTTTTAACATGCATATAATTTATGTTTGTACAATAAATTTTCATTTTTTGGGAAAAATTATTTAACATAAAATATTCCCACTATTTAAAAAAAAAAACAATTTAATGATTAAAATAACAAATTTAATAAAAATGCAATATTACTTTTTTGCGTGTCTTTTCATTCATTGTTTACATACAAGAATTCAGTTTCCAGTTCTTCCTGTATTTACGGGAATTATAAACAAACCACAAGGCCAAATGCTCCAAAAAGTTGAAATTTGTCCCCAGAAAGAAATATTTACACATATCTAGTTGTATGCTCAAGAGTAGGAAATCCTAAGAATTTAATCTTCACTGTTAAAAAGGAAAAAAATAAATTTTCTAAAAAACTGTTGCTTACCATGAAGTCCTATAAAATTCAATTAAATTAAAGAAATTATTTAACCGCAAAGTAGAGTTTTTGTCAAAGTATTTCTCCAAACAAATCAGCTTATTCAAATGTAATCGATTTGTTTGCGAAATTGAACAAAACATAGAGTTTGTAAATCTCGAAAAAACGATTTAACGATAATTTCAACAATACTATAACTATAATGTGAAGATATCAGCACGCGTCTTGCGAAAGAAATCTAGTAAATTTAGAAACTCCAGTTCCTTGATAAGAATGCAGAAACATTTTATGTTTTAAAACATTTCAGTGAATTGCCAGAGTTGTCTTCAATTTTAATGATTATTCCTTTTAAATAAGTTACTCTTCTAACCAATCGAATCTTTTGTTTGATAATATGAAATTTCAAATGAATTAATCAATTATTTAATAAATTAGATAAATAAATAATGATACTGGTAAGATTTAAATCATAATCAGAAAACTGTGCAAGTAAAACATGCACGATAAAACCATAAAAAACGTAACATATTATTTATGTTAAAATAAAATTATTGCCGTGCCCATGAAAAATAAATAAAAATTAATTATAGTGTCAAAAAATAATCATAATAAAATAATTATAACGATTATAATTATCATTAATTCAGTCATTCTAAACCAATGCGAATCGATCCCACTTTTCCCCTCTACGCACACAAACCCCTAACATTCTCACTATCGGACAAGCAGTTTACGTACACAGGTCGTCACCACGCGCGTCAACGAAAATTGTCTCCTTTTCTTTTGTCAGGCCATAATAATAACCTTTAGCTTTTAGTACTCAACAATAAAGTTCGAGGCAAGGGAACCCCAGGCATTTGTATTTTCTAACTAAATTATCTGGGCACTTATTACATATATCTATAAAATAAAATTAAAAAAAAATAACATACGTAAGACTGTATACACTTTATTTATTCGTTATCTTATCCTTCTGTCGCATTCCGATTCATATTTGATTTACATTTGCCCCTAAACTCACAATTTTACCTAGTATTACTATCTCTGTTTTCTCCAACAGAATGTAAGTCCGTAGCAGGTCTAAAATCCACATACGTGCTGCCCATATTGAGGATAAATCAAGCGATTACGTTACTCTAAATCGAGAGGTGTGTATCTATGTATGTATTGAATTGGTGTCCAAACGTACGAAGCTAAATAGAGGAGGCAATTTGCTCTGGTGGGACACTTTGATGAGTCGGCAATTTTCGGTGTCTGCTGTATAAGCCTGTATAGGTTTTATTGGAATAAAAGTGGTTTTAATATCGCGACACTACTCACAGTTGAAGAAACTCTTCGATTTCGAGTAACTTAAACTATGGCATATATATTTAAGCGATTGTTATCTTGTCCGAACAATAAACATTACCCAGTGATGTATTCAGGGTTATTCTATTGTTGACAATGTGAAACCTGTGAACGGATCCATAGTGCTTTCCGCAGCACCACTGTGTGTAGGAGACACATCTCGGTTGTTATCATATAAATTTCCGTTATTTTCCTTGAAAGAAGTTCGTTTGAGGGTATGTGTTGCTCGTTTTTTTTTTTGGTTTTTTTTGTTTGTTTTGTTTTTTGTCTTTTGGGCTTGCTGATAGTTAATATACAGGGGTGCAAAAGTAGGTATACAGTAAGGAAAAACACCGCACATAAAACTTATTGTTATGATTATCTACATTTACGTATTGTATTGATTTACCTACTGTATACCTACTTTTGCAGCATCCTGTATACATATAAGTGCCTGTGTGTATATCTATATGTGTATATGTATGTGTGCCTAAACGCATTATAGGCATATGCACATAAACTCAAACAATAATTAATAAAAATTGAATTATAAAGTTAACTTCCAACAATTAATACCCCAATAGTATTTAAGATACTGTAGTGCGCATCACCACAATTATTTAACTTTGACTGGGAATGACGTGGAAAAGGACAAGCAAAGACGCTGGAGGTTACCAAACATGTAGCGGTCACAATGCAATTTATATTTGACATAAAATAGCACATAGTATAAAATACAAGACAGAACGTAATGGTTCAAAACATAACAATTGAATTTATTAGTGTTTTGGTGTACATGCATATAAGCTGAAGGTTTGAATGAGTTATGTCTCTTAGATTTGGAAATATTTGTACCTGAGCTCATAAAGTTGGATTAATTATTAAACTGTAGTTTAGAAGAATAAAGTTCCTGTTGCATGTTAGGAAATGTGAATTGGTAAAGTTGGTAAGAGTTCAGAAGGCTTAATAGTTCGTACTTGCGGGAATTGATAATGTTCTTTAACGTCTGACCGCATGGTCAAGACGGAAGTTCTTGAAGGTTACATTTTGGCAGCAAGGAATAAGACGCGAGAGAAGGCTTACTCGTGTTTTGTTTATATAAGATAGTGTATCACGTGACTGGCTCAAACCTTAGTGAGCGGGAAATTTCATTCCTCGTGTGCAGGACATCTGATTGGTCAGAATTGACCAATCAGCAAGCTAGTTTTGAGGAGATTAACCAATGAATGCTTGTCGCATGATTTGTATGTATGTGATGATAATCACCACAGGGGAAGAGTGCATTTTCCCGCGTGGAAGGGAGTGGGGTAGCTGACAAATGTGGAAGATTCCACAATACCACCAAATCAGGTAAGAAAACGAAATAATGGCCAAGGGAAGACATATATAAATAACTAGCAGTAGAGCCCGGCGTTGCCCGGGGATATAACAGTAAGAGATAGATCAAGTATCCACCATCATAAAGACTGAAAAATAAAATTGACAAAGATTATTGTTTAAGGTTGACGGACACGCATGTCTTAATTAGTTTTTTGTTTTTTTGTTTTGTTTTTTTTGTTGTTTTTTTTACGAATTGGTCAAACCCAAACTCAAACAAAAACATTGTTTTCAATCGTTATGAGTCTCCCGATTGAATAGAATAATCTTATAAACAATTGTCTTGTAAATGGAATTTTTAAAGAATTCTGAATGTAAAAATAAAGAAAAAAGTATGCAAGACAATAAGAAACACTACATGCCAAAAAAAAAAAAAAAAGTGAAGTTTTGTTGAAATCGGTTGAAAAATGTAGGTAGCTTTTCTGTAATCTTTTAGTTTTACAATTTATGATTTTTACTTATTGAATACAAAAAAAAAAAATTGCATATTTTGCTTGTGGTGATTCATAATTAGAATTTGATTTGAATATATTTTCCACTCGTTGTTTCTAATACAAAAAATATTAACTTTATTTAGATTTATTAATTATGATCTAACAAATCTTATTCATTTAGTAGCCTTTCTGTAATAATAATAATTTTTACAATTTATGATTTTTACTTATTGAATACAGTAAAAAAATTGGACACAATGTGTATTTAAAGTAGTTTCCCGTTCCGGTTATTATTTTTAGTTAGGACTTGTGTATGTTTAGATTTCATTATCTTTCCCTAAAGATAAAGAATTTATCCGATGTTTGTATTCGTACAATCAGTAGAGATCGTTAGATTATTGTTTAAGGTTGACGGACACGCATGTCTTAATTAGTTTTTTTTTTTTTTTTTATTTTTTACGAATTGGTCAAACCCAAACTCAAACAAAAACATTGTTTTCAATCGTTATGAGTCTACTGATTGAATAGAATTTTATTATAAATAATTGTCTTGTAAATGGAATTTTTAAAGCATTCTGAATGTTAAAAATAAGAAAAAAAGTGTGCAAGAGAATAAGAAACACTACCTGCCAAAAAAAAAAAAAAAAGTGAAGTTTTGTTTTATCGGCTGAAAAATATAGGAAATCCGCTCCCATATTTAAAGGAACCCACACACACAGAAACAACCCGATGTGAGTTGTCCGCCTTTCATTTTCACGATGTCTCTTAATCGTGTTTTCAAATTGATTTTGTGCAAAAAACAATTATATTTTTTCCCATTTTTGGCGCTGTTAGAACCACCACAAGGTAATTTTATGTAGTCCTGTGAAGTTTTGTTGAAATCGGTTGAAAATGTAGGAAATCCGATCCAATATATAAACACACACACACACACACACACACACACACACACACACACACACACACACACACACACACACACACAATCTGCGTTTTATAATAAGTAAGATTACTTTATTATTTAATTATTAGAATTAATTATTTATGTAAAAAAATAAAATACATCGAGACCATATAACTCAAGAAAACGCTAGCACTCTCAAAAATGAACGACAATAGCGTATGTCTCATCAAAATGGCACCAATTGAAAGAAAAGGGTAAAAAGAGAAAAGGATAGAGAAGGTTAAGGAGTGAATGTCAAGTGAAAAAACGACGAAAAGGATAATCACGACATTCTCTACACTTACGCACATATGCGAGTATCGTCTGCTTTGCTGAAAGAAAAAAACGCCGCGTTGGGCTGTTGCTTAAACTTTTGAATTTCAAAAATATTTTTAGCACATTTCGATTTATGGCAAAATAGCTACGTTTTTTTTTTTTTTTTTTTGTTTTTTTTTTTTTTTTTTTTTTTTTTTTCATTCGGAACCAATGAAAAGGTTTCCCTCAAAATTCCGAGAAGTGAATCTGGTGCCTATCTGGGTGAATAAAAAGAAAACCAGAAATTGAATTCCTGGAGTCGACGAACAGCTGCTGCATGAACCCAGGTCGGCCTGTCAAGGAAAAATAATACAGAAGAAGTTTGGCGACCACCAGACGAGAATTGAAAGGAACATCAAAGTCTTTCTCACGTCAAGAAAAATTCTTCGGCTGGTGTAATTGTTCTGTTCTTCGCTGTTACAACGAACTTTGCTTTGAAAATTGTAGCTATTCTTCGAAAACTATTCAGAGGAGTATTTTCACCCTTTTCTTCATTTATTTTTATGTCGTTTACTTTTTCTGGGGACCTTATGCAGCATTATAATTTTTATTGTAAAAAAAAACCATATTTCATTACCATTATTTTTACGTACATGTTATTGGCCATCATTTGGCACATAAAGCACTTAATGTAATTTCTTTCATCTTCGTATGTTAACAATAAATTTATCGTCTGTTTTTAGAAACTTAACTAGTGTCATCTGCCTTTGTTGTGCGTACTTATAAGTTAAATTTCATCTCAAACATTTGTTTCAACTATTTTTTTTTTTTTTTTTTTTTTTTTTTTTTTTTTTTTTGACCATATAAAAATCTTTTAATATACAAGTCTAGTGTGCGTGTGACCGAATGTTTATAATGTTAACGTTCCATGAGAGCCGGGTTCGCATCTTACCATATTCGATCTATCAAGGAGGTGACTCTGAAAATATGGGGACTCGATCTCAGCCTGAAAAAAAATAAAAATAAAAAAAATAAAAACATACCACTGGTTGACCCAACCCTTGTGAGTGAAATGGAGTACAGAACTGTTTCGGAGACGGCGATGGTTGTGCTAGCATGAAGTCACAAGTCATCGTGACGGAGGGTTTCAGCGTACTGAGTTTGTTCAAACTGGTGATCACGCCAGATTATGCGGTCTCTCTAAGAAACTATAAATAAGACCAGCTTAGTTTAGTTACAAAATAGACCACAGTTAGGCTCTGTGGGTTTTTAACAAAAATAAAACGTGCCTGTCTGCAACAGGCGTCTGCAACTGGGATTTGCTAGCCGCCCAAGTAGACAAGTAACTTGGATACGAGCAACCAGCCATCACAATTTCAACTGAATAACCCTAGAAATCAAATTTCATCGGCGTTCTTAATTCTATCAATGAGAGACTTTCTGAAGCTAAGAAGCATGACAGTGACGCATTTGACGTTTTCCTATGCGACCGGTGAAAAAAAAGACACTAGAGTTATTGGACTTTTACAAATGTCAAGTTTGAAAATGTGCTGTCATCATTGGTATCTGCATGTTTTTCTCGTTTTTTTGTTTTTTTTTTTTTTTTTTGTTTTTTTGTTTTGTTTTTTATTATTAATTTTTAATCATTTCTTTTAACTTACAGGGTGTTCGAAAAAATTTGACATCATTTCTCAGAACAATAATTTTGTCAATTCTTGTTGAAATAACCTCAAATTTTCACAGAATGTATAGAAATAGATCAAGATTTTATATTTACTGTTTATTTTTGTTATCTCAATGAGAATCTTCCAGAGAGGTGGATCAGGCGTGGTGGAGATGAAGACAGTTCTCCTATGAAATGGCCGCCATGTGATTTCTTTTTATGGGGATATATGTTGACAGTGATGAACTCACGCACTGGATAATGTTACCGGAAACATGCTACAGCGTGTTTGGCAAGAGCTTAACTACCGACTTGACGTGTGCCGTGTTACAGACGATGCTCATATTGAACACTTATGAAATCGGTTCCATAATAAAGTTATGATATTCAACACCTAAACTGTTCAACTTCATTGAGTTAGTTTTCAAGATAATTGCTTTTAAAATGATGTCAAGTTTTTTTGGGGACACCCTGTATTTTAAACATTTTTAAAAAATTATTTTTGTATGAGATTTCTTCCGAAGTATATGCACAAATATTTGAGGTTCATAATTATTTATCTTAAATTAAATCCAAACAGATACACTTTTGAATCCTTTACCGCAAGCAAGGTAATACCACCACTAAGACGCAAGAAGTTACTGAGTGCTAGAGAATATAAGGAAAATATACTATTAAAGAGAGAGAACAATAAAAGAACAATAATTATAAAGACAGAAGATGTCAACTAACATTGCACAGTGCTGTAGAAGAAACTGTTAGCATAGAACTTACGGTTTCATCGAGTCATTCCAACTTTAAAATGAAGAGAACTTTCCGCCTATCTATTACTGCACTTAAATTTATCATGTCTAGGTATGATAGAGGAAAGTTCATCAGAACAATTATCAATAAATTATTCATAGAAAAGGCAGCGGGAAGCTACATTACGATGGTGTGAAAGTGACTAAAACTGAGATGCCAGGTCAGGACCAATGACATTGCAGATTTTCTCTTGGTTTTATCAAGAATCTCTAAATATATAGCAAGAGCATAATTTTATGTTCGTTATGTAAGAAATTTATTCTGTAAACAGAACGTCAAAAAAGTCTTTTCGTACGCCGAAATACAGTAGAAAGCATTATGGAGCATACAGGCTCTCGAGCTTTCAGTTGAGCAACATGCTCCATAAGTTTTCTATGGGGTTGAGGTCAGGAGATTGGGGCGCCCATGTCATAACACTCACCTGCTTCTCATCAAATTATTCCCTCATCAATTTTGATTTGTGACAGGGAGCATTATCCTGCAGAAAAATGAGCTTGGTGGGATCGATTTGCACCCTTTCAGCAGAAGGGAGCAGACAAGATTCTAAAATTCTCTTGTTCTGCTCGCTCCTGAGGGTCTTTTCAATAGGTTTTAAGAAACCAGTTCCATGAAAAGAAAAGCATCCCCAGAACATTATACTGAACGGATGCTTGACAGTACTTACTGCTAAATTCAAAGAGCTTTCAAAGCTCCTTCGGATTTTAGGTCGCTTATCCTTTGAATTTAGCTCAACTTTCGCTTCATCGGAGAAGAGAACATTTAGTAAAAAAAAATCAGGTGAGTCACTTTTATCGAACAGCACTGTAAATGATTACAATAAACTCTATAAAAGTCAGGGATCGATTTAACACTTTATTGATATTATAAACAGAACCCTCTCTTCTAAATCGATAGCAAAGCAATATCGATTCTGACAAGTGTCGCCGCTTTAGTAATGTCGAAAGAATACTAATCAGAAAAAAGTATTTCCTCCGCCACACAAAAATGTTCTCTATTTTTCGTGAGTAGACAATTCTATTTAATTAGTGCTATATTCAATCATACCATTAATTTCAACATGAGAGACTGTTGTACGAATTCGATTTATACTGATTATCTTGTTGGGTTTACCAAATATAGGTGGCGGTTGTATGTACAAATTTTTACTCTGAAATACAAAAAGGTAAGTAAGTTGGCGCAATTTAAAGTTGGTTGATAAATGCTTGGTGCACAATCAGTGTTCCTTTCAGATGTCTGCGTTCAAATAAAAGTCAATGTGTGAAAAAAAGAGAGAGAAAAGATTCAAACACACACACACACACACACACACACACACACATACAGATTTACATGCACGGTGAGAGAAAGAAGGAGTAAGTTGAATTTGGGTGTGGCTTTGGTCGGTGGAAAAGTGTTAGACGATTGAAGACTGTTCAACTGAAGTTGCTGATAGTTGTAAGAAAATCCTAGAATTTTTCAACGCCACAATAGAGCGACTTGATTAGTCTATAATTTTTCGTCTCTGTCCTATATTATATTCTACACTAAGTCTTCAAAAAAAGACTTACTTGGCACAGGGCTCGTTCCTGGGCTGGTATTTATCAAACAGGACTATCTTGGAAATATTTTTCGGCCGATTTGTTAGGACAAGCCAAGACCAGCTATGACTAGCTTAGACCAGCTCTGACCAGCTTGGACAAGCTATGACCAGCTTGGACCAGCGGCCCGATTGAAAACATCCGGGTCCCACGTTAAAAACTGATCTTGTGTCACAAAGTATTCAGTTGGGGGGGTAAAAGTAAATATCTACTAAGTCTGCAAAAAGAAAGATTCAATGTAACTGATTTTTTTAATTTCTAAAAGTGGCGAGTATAGTTTCTGTGTGTGTCTATATGTGTGTGTGTCTGTGCGTTTGTCTCTGTTTTTGTGTGTGAATGTGTGTGTGTGTATGTGTGTCACAGTCTCGATCCCGTGAGTGACATCTTGATTTCTTACCAGCATATTAGAATTTGGCTCGGATCCCTCTGGAAAGTCGAATAATGTCTGTGAAAATTCCGAGTTTTGTTGCGTCATCACAACTCGCGGACAAATATATGTTCTTGTATCGATCAGTCGCGGCATTTTAAGATCTCTAAGTGGGCCATAATAATGAAGCAAATCATTACCTCATATCAGGTGTTATATCGGCTGTGCTGAAGGTACTGGTGGAAAAAAAAATCGCCTTGTATGTCATTATTCGATTTTAGACGTAGGCGTATGAATTATTGAACCATTCAAAGCACGTATTTGGAACTAACATCTCTTCGATTTATCACCTGAGGAAGATGCGATTAAATCATTAAAAGTATTTGAGTTCAACTACCGACCGAAAAAAAAAAAAACACCTTACTTCAGAATTACCGTCTGTTACATCGACTCAGTTTTAGAAACGCCAACAGACACCGCGGACGAAAACTGATGGTTTAATTATTTGTCACCTAGGGATTATAATTTTAGCAAGGGATAAACTTACATACCTGCTTGTCGAATTTTTTAAGGGACCGAACGTTGTGGGGAGCCATGATCGCCTACGTCCTGTGGGGACGCGGCACAGGAAAGCAGAAGAATCGTTTCACCCCAAGAAAGGGGACAAAGCCACTAGACCGCAGGGAGTTGCAGGGAGTGAAAGTGAAAGAGAATGAGAAGATTGAGAGTGGGGAAGAAAGGATAAAAAGGAAGTGAGTTCAAGAAGACAGAAGATGGCGACTGATGTTGTGTTTAAATTTTTGAGATTGTAGTTGTCATAGAAACCAATCTAGTAGAAAACTTAAATTAATGTAGACTAGGCACCAAGAAAAAACAACTCATCCTAGTAGTTGCTCTGAAAATATTTACAGAAAAGACAGAGGGAAGTCACTTCACGTCGGTGAGAAAGCGATTGAAGACAAGATGCCTGGACAGAATTGTTTGTATTGTAGACCCTTCCCTGGTTTTGGTTTGGTTTGTTTTACGGCATATCACCCTGAATGGATTATTTAATGCCGACAAGATTTTAAACCCCCAACTGTGCTTAGCAGACCTTAGTTACTGTTGTGGATTCCGGGGATGGAATCCTGCACAAATAAATAAACAACGCCAGTAATTGAAATAGAAAAATGTGTGTATTAAACGTAAGAATAAAAACTTGAAATGAAGATTAGTAGTCCAGGAATGCGGGTTAGTAGAAAAGTATATGTACAAGTCTCTGTAAGTGAAACCGTTATTATCTCTCTTTACGGACTCTCGTATAACTCTGGGTGAACACCCTGTCTCGACGTTTTTGTCACGCTATCTCTCCGTAGTATAAGTATACTTTGGACGAGTCCATCTGGTGTACAAGGGGCGAGCCCCACACTAGTTAAATTTTCTGGAAGAGAGAGTGTTATCGAGCGTGATCAATAATCTGAACAACGCCAGCACACTCCAACCCTTGGTCACGATGACTTGTGACTTCGTGTGAGCTATAGCGGCTGAGCAGGAAGTTAAGAACCCGGGAGATGATTGTGCTTTCATTTGGTATTTCCGAGCTCGAATGAAAGCTTCAGTGATAGCTTTTTACCCAGGAAGCGATCTCAGGGACACATTTCTGAACAGGATGATTAAAAATATCCTTTCAAAGGCCATTGCGAAGAAAGTCATGAAACGACTCCCAATCAGCGCGTTGATGATAAAGAAATTCTCTTAATGGGAGGTTTATGACTGGCTGGAGAGCGGAAAGAGATATCTATAAAAACCATCGCATGATCAGAGTTGATAAGAGAACTGAACTGCAGCGCATGACAAGTGTCCAGGGTGGAGGGCAAGGAAGAGATCAACTAGAGAAGCGTGTCCGTCAGAATTGCTGGGGAAACGTGGGGAAGTCTAATAAAAAGTTTGAGTTCTGAAAGCCAGCAAGTGACATTAGAGTGAGTAAGCCATCTGTTATACCTGACGTACCTATTCTATTATTAATAGACTCTCCCACACATAATAAGTAGTAGTAGTAGTAGTAGCGATCGCCAGTTGGGCTCAGTGGTGTTGATTGAGTCTGTCGGACATTGAAGTATCAACCATCACAACTAGATTGCTGCGTCATTAACTATTATTTCAAGTTCCTAATTTTTTTGTACGTCGAACCTAATTTAGGACGACTTATTGAAATACAAGCCTCCACTGTGAAAACTACTCTACAACACCATCTGACGTATAAATAAATTTTAAATCCTCAAACACAAAGATATTTGCAGACAGATGTAAAGAGATAGTTTAGCATCCCGCTACAACTTTATTATCAATGTTAAATTTCATTCAGGTTCATACAGATTTTTCAGGAAATATCAGCTTCTAATTGGTCAATACACTCAAATGGGCGTTGCAATACACCCACGTTCAAATATTTTTCCAGTGCGTGACCAAGTCAAGTTTTCCCGCCAATTTTCTGTGAGCCTGTCACGTGGTTACATTAATTATAAATAGCAGACACGAGCATGTTCTCTCTCTCTCTCTGTCTCTGTCTCTTTCCTGTTTCGTTTTCTTGCGAAGATGTAATCTTAAGGATTCTCGTCTCGACCACGTGCGGTCAGACGTCAAAAGCATATTCACGCATGCACGTACGTACGAAATTTGCCAAAATATTAAATTACAAACAAAACATACGAAAAATTGAAAAAATTTTTTCTTGAAATACTTTTCTAAAGCTACAGTTTATTCAGCATTTCTCAGCTTTATAATTCATTTAACTTTTGTGAGCCCAGATAAAAAATTAAGTCAGTCAAATAGACATAACACCAAAACCTCTACGCATGTACACACAAAAATAAATATAAATGTTGATGTTATAATACCGTTTTTATTCCTTCTTGTGTTTCATATTTTGTGATATTTTACGTTAAATATAAATCGTGTGGTCATCTTAATAAACAGACATCTACAAAGTGTCCATTCTTATTAACATACCTCAACAATCGCCTTATCTATACTATCAGAAATTCTATCGAACACGAAACAATCATAAAAGGAAGGAGACCGATATCAAAAGAACTGAGTTAAGAGAAAGACGTGAGCACATGTAAAAGCAGTCTGGGGATTCAAAAGAAATTTCCCTTGCCAATGTGAGATGTTCCCGAACATATGACGCGTTCGGCGGAGGAGGGGCGTATTCAACATTTGATCATTTTGCTTTGCCGTAATACGCGCTTAAAGGTTTTAGGCGATTTTGATCAACATATCTTTTCATGGTTAGCCGTAAGGAATTGTAAATATAGGACTACCTTACACTGAAGTAAAATAATAATAATCACCTTGTATCAGGTTGTACGGTGTTGGCACCCACTGAATATAAAACCCGACATGACAGAGTGGGCCAATATCTGCACTGGAAAATCTGCAACTTCTACGGAAGGAAACTGAAAGATTTGGTATGAACACCACCCAGACCCGGTTACGGAGATAGGACCTGTTACAATTTATGGGACTACACAATACACATATATGACAGAACAATCAAGGCCAACCGGCCAGATATTGTTATTAAAGACCACAAACAAAAACGATGCCTCCTTATTGATATGGCAGTCCCTGCTGACTGCAATGTATCTTTGAAGATATTCAAAAAGTTGTCAAAATACAAGGACCTTGAAATAGAAATCTCGAAAATGTGGCATATGGGAACATCAACAATCCCTGTTGTAGTTGGAGCCCTAGGACTGGTTGGAAAAGATTGCAGTAGACTAATTGAAGGGATTCCTGGAAGTCCATGCCTCAAGGAGATACAAAAATTGTTCTGACAAGTACAGCCCACACCTTTACGAAGGGCTTTATCTATGTAATTTAATTTTTTTTTTTTTTTTTTTTTTTTGTCAGTGGAAAGTGTCATGACGCCATTTTAACCTTAGGTCCCTCAAGGGACCCGGAAAGAAATGTGTAAACGCCAGAAATCAAAGAAAATAATAATAATAATAATAATAATGAAAATAATAATAATAATAATAATAATAATAATAATATTTATAAAAAATTTATTACAGGAAATATCAAGTTTTACGAAAACATTTTTGGCATTTATGTATTTAATTACATAACAAATAAATAAAAATAATTTAAATTTTGATGCGACATTCGATTTGTTGTTACGTATTTTTCATTTTCTCCTTTGTTATTGGCAGCATTTTAGAATACTTTGGCTGCAATGCTAAGTTTCCCAAGTTGAACAAACTGGAGTTATTTCATTTACGTTTTATTACCTCATTGTTGTTTTTAGATCGCTTTCTTCTGGTCATTTTGATGGGTAATAGCAAAATTCTGTAATTTAGAATGGTCTTATTCCCTTTTAAAAAATAAAGTTTTTAAAAAGGAATATTTAAAATTAATATATGACCAGAAATAAATGCTTTTGAAAAAAACGTTAATGATTATATTAGAATTAAATTATAAAGGAGTTTGTTCCTCCTTTTTAAAAAAACCCTTTCACCAGGGGTCGCTCTTCGTGTGCTATAAAAAGGTTTTTGACTTTTTTCGCCTCTCTCTAATTTCTCTCTCAGGCTTTTCGCACCGACGTTTTGAGGAAAAATTTTTTTTCCTCAGGCTTCCAGCCGTACATTATCAAAAATATGAACGCTTTTCAGAGATAGCGTTTTAAAAAATGCTGGGAACACGCTATGACAATACACACACACACAAACGCACATATATAATATTCACACACTTTGTCCTTTTGTAACTGTTTCTATGTAACCTGTTATTAATATATATATTTGTATATACATATATTATCGGTCTTGTGTTTTGTTTGTTTTCTTTGCATTCTTTGGACTTAATTCAAGTTCAACCTTTTCATGTAGTTGGGCCGGCGAGCAGGAGAATCTGAACCCACATGTGTTTCTTCTACTTCTACTAAACAACATTAGAGACACGGTCCACCACATGTAACAATAAATGTAATGATATTCCGCAGACAAATCTACGGTTTATGTTACCTCATCTCATTGCCTGGTTACTAACTATAAACTGAAATTGAGCTGGAAATATTATGTAATCGGCTCTATTTTTTTTTAAATACTTGGATATGATATAATGAATAATTTGCAGTGATAAAAGCAAATTTGTATTTTTTTTTTTTTGTTGAATACATTTTTTCCTCCGCCGAACGCATTGTATACACCAAGGCCATACATCTGAATATTAGAGCATTTCCGGAAGAGAGGACGATAGCCAGTAACTGAGAATTCAGCGGAAGAGATAGAAGTTAGATAAGTTTTACAGAGTAGGATATCCAGAGAGCATTCCAAGAAGAACGATTCCACACTGCAAAAATTGGTACGAATACCACGAATGTTGGAGAAAGAAAGCTGAAGGGTTAAGCTTCTTGTCTTTCATTTACATCTTCTGTGTGCCGTATCCTCCTTAGGACGTAGGCGATCATGGTTCTCCACAATTTCCTGTCATTTGGATCTCTTAATAAATTTCGTTTTTATCTTCTCTAAATCTTGTTCCGCCATCTACTTACTCAAACTCATTAAAAAGGTTACGCATTGTTTTCCTCTGTCCCATTCGCCAATCTGTCCTGTGAGTATCATATTTTTCAGGCCCTCTTTCCTCATTATAAGCCCTAGAAATTTCAACTCTTTTTTCTTGATGTTAAGTACAAGTTTATTTTGTTTCCATTTTATCCAAAACTTCATCATCATTCACGTGTTTGGTCCATGATATCCTCAGCATCCTTCTGTAGAACCACCTTTCTATTGCTTTAAGTTTCTTCTTCATCTGTCCAGTATTCACTGCCATATAGGAGGGTTGATATTACGTAACAATTCGGTACTCTTTTCTTTGTTTCTGGCGGAGTTTTGTTTCTGTCTCTTAATACTCTGCTTAGCTTTTGGTATGCATCTTCGGCTCTCCCAATGCAACTTCGGATTTCAGTGTCACACTTTCCGTCCTCTGTTAAAACACTTCCCAGATATTTATATTGTTGTACTTGTTTGATTTTGATTTTTTTTTTTTTTTTGTTCACCACAGCCGTAGCCAGGTATTGAACTTGTAGCGACAGTGTTACCAATATTTAACTTTGGCTAGGAAAGGTGGGATTAAGGACAATGCGTGGACGCAATGCAATTTATATTTGACGTAAATAGCACATAGTATAAAATGCAAAACTGAACGAAATGCTTTCAAAACATAACAATTGAATTTATTTATGTTTGGTGTACAAGCATAAGAGCTGAAGGTGTGATAGAATTATGTCTCTTAGATTTAAAATATTTGTATTTGAGCTCAAAAAAGTGAAAGTAATTATTAAACTGTAGTTTAGAAGAATACAGTTCCTTTAGCATGTTTGGAATTTGTATTGTCCAAAGTTGGTAAAAAGTTCAGAAGAGATTTCAGAGTTCGTATTTTGCGTGAATGTTGGTAATGGCCTTTAACGTCTGACTACATTAGTCAAGACGGGAGTTCTTGAAGATTACATCTTGGCAGCAAGGAGAAAGATGAATGAAAAGAAACACGAGGAAGTTCACACGTGTTTTGTTTTTATAAGATAGTCTATCACAGGGGAGGTTCAGAACGAAAACGCGGGAAAACAGATTTGTCGCGTGCAGGCGGTTTGATTGGTCGGAACTGACCAATCAGCAAGCTAGATTGAAAGGTGATTAACCAATGAATGCTTGTTATATATTTTGTCAGATTGGAATAGTGCATTTCCTAGCAGGGGTTAACTGGCTTGTTGTGGAAGATTCCACAAACTCACAACTCTTTGGGTCAAATCACTGGATCCAACCAACGCTTTTAACCACTGAGCCACGTATCCTCAAGGTGAACTAAAACTTGGAGAGTTGAGTTAAAGGGAGATAACTGAGACATCCGGAAGAGGTATGGCACGTGGAACTAGAACACACTACTCTGATGGACAAAATAAAAGGTTCCGTTCGAAATTCCAATCACATGAAGAAGGCCGGAGCGTACAAAGGCCGAAGCGGCGTGGACATGGCAATAAAAATGAGGATAACAGTCCGAACCACGCAAATAATGTAAATGATTACAATACCTCATCTCTGAAATATAGGCAGATATTAAAGGAAAAGAAGGAAGAATTTAAAGTTGTAAATTTTATTTTTAATGAATGAAAGAGCACAAGACGTAAAACAGTATAAATATCAAAATGTGTTCATCAGAAGTATCTTTGCTTGAGTTTCCACTTAAAAGATGAACCTCTACTGTGTGATATGCATATAGTGATTTTCCGAGCGTAGCCCAGATGTGTCATTACGAAAGTATGGGGCACCCAGTGAGGATCGAACTCACTACTCAGTCGTAACTGTGCTAGCAAGATAAGCTTACTATTACACCGCCTCGAGGTGCCCTGATATGCATATAAACCCGTGAATGTTTACTGCTATCATCTCTAAACTAGACCCTCACAAAGCATGCAAACATGATCGTATCTCTGCAATAGTCCTAAAGAAATGTGCATCTGAAATGCCCACCATTTTCTTTAAACTCTACAATAAATGTCTTTCTGATTCTTGCGCTACTGTTTGTCGGAAATCCTGTTCATGTTTTTTAAGAGCTCAGGTTAACCGTCGGACCCTTCGATCAATCAACCTATTAGTTTTTGCCACCTTTTGGCAAAGTACTAGAGATTCTAATTAACTCTGAATTGATTAATCACCTCACCTGGCGGGGTCTTCTTTCAGTCAAAGGATATGGCTCTCGCTTCTTTAAGTCAACTTCTGATGACGGTTTTCTAAGCGTAGCGTAGATGTAGCACACGACCGAAAGTATGGGGCACCCAGTGAGATTCGAAATTTTTACTCAGTCGTTAATTGAATAAGACAATTTTGTTAAACATTACACCACGTCGAAATAACAGAATGTTTTTATAAGCGTAGCGTAGATGTGGCACACGACCGAAAGTATGGGGCACCCAGTGAGATTCGAACTCACTACTCAGTCGTAATTGATCTAAGACAAGCTTGTTAAACATTACACCACGTCGAAATACCCAGAATGTTTTTATAAGCGAGGTTTAGATGTGGCACAAGGCCGAAATATGAAGAGCACCCAGTGAGATTCGATCTCACTAATCAGTGGTAATTGATCCAGTGACAAAAGCTTGCTAACCATTGCACCACGTCAATGAACCCGGAATGATTTTATAAGCGAGGTTTAGATATGGCACAAGGCCGAAAAATGAAGAGCACCCAGTGAGATTCGATCTCACTAATCAGTGGTAATTGATCCAGTGACACAAGCTTGCTAACCATTGCACCACGTCAATGTACCCAGAATGATTTTATAAGCGTAGTGTGGAGCACTTAGTGAGAGTCTAAGTCACTAATCAGTCGTAATTGATCGAGCGAGACAAGATGGCTAACCAGTACACCACACTGAAGTGCCCAAAGTAAACTGCTGATGGGTTAACGGTTATTGCTGAAAGACTCTGTACGGCTTTAGATAAGAATGGTGAATTTCGGGTCGCTACTTTAGATATCTCGAAGCCGTTTAACAGGGTTTGAAATGCTGGTCTTCTTCACAAGTTGGAAGTTTTTGGTACTTCTGGACGAATTTTTGATTTGATTAAATTTTTCTTATCAAATCTTGAACGGCTACTCTTCTAGATCTTTTTGTATTAAAGCGAATATCCTCCTCCCCAGGGCTCCACATTTGAATGTATTTTGTTCCTAATTTTCATCAACGACATTCCCGATGTCATCGGTTCTCGACGTGATATTTATGCCGAGGACACAAATATTTACTCCTGCCTTAAAGCAAATTCTGATAGGTTCCATAACGTTTAACCGGTAGCTGATCACAAAATAGAAATTCAATCTGTTGTTAACTGGGGCAAGAAATGGTTTGTTAATTTTAACGCCTCCGAAACGAAACTACTCTCTTTTAATCATCTTAGACAACGTTTTTTACCTTCCACCAGGATGGCTGATGCTAACCTCGAGAAGATTGACTCGTTCAACCTTCTTTCGAGCTAATATTTCCACTGACGTGAAGTGGATCGATTATATTGAATCAATTGCTAGGAAAATTGGTTTATTATGTCGTGCTGGAATTTTTCTGATCACAATCTATCTTACACCATTATAAGTCTACCATTCGTCTATGCATTGTATATTGCTATCATATCTGGTCTGGTGCTTATATTATGTATTTAGAGATTCTTGACAAAATCCCTCCCCCCGCCAAATCAGCAATGTTACCGGTCATGACCTGGCATTTCGGCTTCAGTCATTTTCCTACCACCGCAACGTAGCTTTCCTGTTCTTTTTCTATAAATATTTTCATTAAGCCTTGTAATGAAGATGTGGTGTAAGATACTATCATAAATTCACACAGGCTTGTCAGGAAAGGTCACCGCTGCCTCCCTCTGTCTCTCTTACCCTTTATATACCTTGTGAGCGTTAAATTTTCCAAGCCCTCCTTCCTCTTTATGTGTCTAAGAAATTGCAGATGTTCCTTTCTTATACAGAAAGTGAGTAAGGGTTCTTTTTGTTGGCATTTTCTTTTAGACTTTCTCGTCGCTTACTCGCTCCATCACTGGAATTCTTAGTATCCTCCTGTAGAATCACTTTATCTTTCTTTGGTGGAGGAAAGTCACGTGGGTTACGTGACGGCCGCTTAGAGACGTCCTTCCATACAGTGACGAAAGCGGTAGTCAATTGCAGTCTGTTTACAACAGCCAAACCGAGCGGTTGCTTTTTTAGCCACAGCCAGCTGGTCCGGGCTGAGGCTAAATCTGCCTCCTCCAGCAAATGCTATAGCTTACAAGTCCATGGTGCCGTTTTTGTTTTTTGTTTGTTTGTTGTTTTTTTTTTGGAGGGGGGTGTATGTCTTCCCCAGATATAGATAGAAATACCTGCTCGCAGTCCTAAATTTGGGAAAACCCAAGATTGGCTGTTTCCCTTTCATGGAATATGTTCATGCCTGGGACATGGTAGATGAATCTGGCCCATTTGAACATGGAATCCTAAACATGGCTTCGCCAGACACAAAAGTATCTCCATGTTATATATAAGACTTCTTTTTTGTTTGTCCTTACACTCTGCTTGTTCTTTAGATATATGATATATGATTCTCCTCGTGTATATATGTATATATTGTTTTGTGTACGTGTTTTAGTACTATAAAAGTCTCTCTGAGAACAAAGAATATGTGGAATCTTCCACGTCAGCCAGTCACCCCTGCGTGGGTAAATAAACTATTCTCTGTAAGTGAATATATGACAAGCATTCATTGGTTAATAACCTTCAATCTAGCTCGCTGATTGAAAAGTTCCGACCAATCAAATCACCCACACGCGACAAATCTGTTTTCCCGCGTTTTTCATCTGAGCCTGTCACGTGGTACAACAAAATTATAAAAACAAAACACGTGTAAACTCTCTCTCTCTCTCGCGTCTCATTCCTTGCTGCCAAGATGTAATCTTCAAGAACTCCCGTCTTAACTAATGCAGTCAGACGTTAAGGACCATTACCAACATTCACGCAAGTACGAATTCTGAAATCTCTTCTGAACTTTTACCAACTTGTACAATACACAATTCCAAACATGTTAAAGAAACTTTATTCTTCTAAACTACAGTTTAATAATTACTTTCACTTTATGAGCTCAAATACAAATATTTCCAAGTCTAAGAGACACAACTCTGTCTAACTTTTCAGTTCATGTACATCAAATACTTAATAAATTGAATTGTTACGTTTTGAAACAATACGTTATGCTTTTGAATAATTATTTCTATGTCTTGTATTAATTGTTGTGGATGGAAGATTATTGAAGCACACAATTTTAAGCCTTCTGATAATTCAAACCTTCTATTCCTCTCCAACACACATCACACATCCCGCAACAAATATTTGTCATTCCTTTTCCATTCAATCATCCCGTCCATGAACTACAGTGTTATTCTATCACGGATATAGTAATACCCACAACGAGGGAAACATAAAAGGGAGAATAAATCTTTCTTCCAAGCTCTCCCGTTATATCCGCGTCCACCACAGAAAGAAATGACAATCCACTGCTTGAAAATCATCTGCCTAGTCAGTGATAAACCGAAAGAGACATGATCGCCCCGGTGTGTATCACGTATTAGCGCTAAGCTGACTGATTGTTTAGTGTTCGGTGCGTTTTTCTATTACTCTGCATTGTTTGTTGTCATTTTTTATCACCTCTAGAATTTCTTCTGTCATCCACGCGTTCTTTGCTTATCTCGTTTTCCTTGGGATAATTTCATTCAATGACGTCACACGTCTCACTCTCAGCAGGGCCAGTGTGTAATACCCTCGACCTACACCTCCGCCGACCAGGAAGGAACTTCATTGAGAGCCCCGGGCTGTTCATTCTAACTCTCGCTATCTTATCAATATTTGCTTTTTTTTTCCTAACTGCATTTATATACGTTACAAGTTAAACTGACTATTAAAGGGTGATAAATTTTCGCGGATTTTGACGTCATTCTGGGGTTCTCTTTTTCCTTTATCCAAATCCATGAATGTTTTTTTTTCTTTTACGTTTATTTTTATTTATTTATTTATTTATTTATTTTTTGCTTCTGTTAAGTCTTGAAAAAATTTATATAAAATTCACTGTTTTTTTAATCCATAATATTCAACTTTTTACAGATGACAACAGCTATTAAGGAGATGTGATTAAGTATACTTTAATGTTTTAAAAAAAAATCCAGTATTATTATTGTTTAACACAAATAGCTATTTTGTGGAAAGATGAATTTTCGACAATATACGCAATTTTTTTTTACGTATTTATGGTTATTTTTTAACTTTTAGCAAAAACGACATTCTTGTACATGTAGTTATAGATAATATTATACATTAATTACTATTTTTTTTTAATTGATAACTATTTGTGCTCATTTTTTGACATTACTACCTCTATGCTGATGTGTTAAAATTTTGGAATAATGTAATCATGAGAATCTCAAGTTGATGTTAAAAACTGTCGCAAATCATTATTGCTTTATTTTAATATGGAATGATATGTCTCTAATTTGTATTCATGTAATGCATTTTTATTTTCAATACTTCTAGTTCAATTGTTCACCTTTAAAAATTTATATGAAAACTAGGTTATGGAATTTGAGAGGGTGGGGGCATAGATTGTAGGAGGCGTATGGGAGGCGCACGAGGCCCTGTAAAATGACAAAGTTGGTAGCTTGAGCCAGTCTAAGCATGCTGTTCTTGCATTGTGGAAAAAATTAAGTTACCAGAGGTGAAGAGGGGTGGAAGCATGGATGCTGGTTAAAGACTAAAGAGTGATTGTGATTTAATAGGCCCTGTTAATAGGTGAAGCTGCCGTTTTTAATCATTCATAGGTGCTGCTTCATCGCGAAGTGTATCCCTTTTTTCGCAACCTTACTGTGTTACCTGGCATTTATATGCGTTTATTTTTTGGAAAATAGACCTAGACCCGTCTCTGTCGAAGATTAGTGGAATTTTCGACAGCCTCAAAAATCTGTATTTGAAATAAATACTAGTTTTAACTATGGAAATACAGAAAATAACAATAATTTATTGGAATAGTTATTTTTTTTTTTTTTTAGCCATCAGAGATTTCTATGTGGGCTGTAAATGAATAGAAAGTAGTGTGTAGGGAGGCAGATTTTGACCAATCATTGCGCTGTATTTTGATGACGTCAAATACGCAGGCGGAAAGTGGCGACTGCTGCTGTTTTCGCGCAGTCGTGGGTGAACCACGCCAGAAGTCAGGCGTTGTTATATGTCTTCTGTTTGCTTTATATTCACAGGTCTGGTTACTGTGTTTTTCATTCCAACTTCCTGATTAAAATTAAAAATAAGAGAGATAAAAAAAAAAAAAAGAAAGATTGTTTTTCTTTGTCAACATACAAGATTTTCTCCCTCACAACTAATCCGATATATGACTTTTTGTTTTGGAGCACGTGCAAAAACAAAACCGAAAGGAACAATTTTAAAAGTTAAAAAAGAAAAACAGAAAAAAAAACCATGGTGACATGTCACAATCTAGTTCTTGGGACTTTTATTTTTGTGTTAATCGGTTTCCTGTCTTTGTCTGAGGTGAGTAAAAATTCTACATTTTTGTTTTTGAATTCGTTGAAAGAAAAGAAAAATATTTTTTAGTTGCTGCGATTGGCAATTCGTTTTTTTGTTTCCCTTTTTTAGGATAAACCCGGCAATGTAGGGCATTCTTGTTGTAAGTGATAGTGACATGTTCATGAATTTTTCTGGGTTCGTTGAACAAAAATTATTTGTATATAAAATATTTTTTACTAGTTTTAACTCGAATCGAAATCTAAAAAGAAAGAACAATAAGATTTTGAAAAAAAAAAAAAGAAAGTTAACTTAAAAATGCTTAAATTAAACTAAAGCAAGTGTTTTTGTACAACCGTCACAATCTCTAAGCTTTTTTTTTTTTTTTTTTAAATGTAAACAAAACCACAAAAAAAGGAAAGAAAAAATACATTTTTTTTTATATCAACACGTAACATAAAGTGACAAAGTCTTGGTTAAAATTTAAATCGGTTATTCGTAAAGAAAAACTAATTTTTTAAATTGATTTAAGTTAAAGTAGCAGAGTTTGTCTCAAATTTTCTGCTTGTTTGTTTTTTCATTGTATGTTTTTCTTTTACAGTTTTAAAAAGTATTTTCTTCTTTATTAAACAAAGCAAATACTAAAAAAACGAAAACTGAAAATTAACAAAGATAAGAATCGCTTTTCCCCACTTTTCTTTTCATTTTTTAGCTTTTAAAGAAATCTAATTAGTGTTTTTGTTTTGTAAACATCAAGTTTTTTGGGAGGCAACAATTGTCAATTCTTATTCTTTTCTCTGACAATGTTGAAAAAAAATATTAAAAAATTTTTTCCTTCTAATTTGAGTGTTTCACACACACACACACACACACACACGATTATCTCTTACGCATACAGACACGTACTTAAATCAATTATTGATAGGCGCGCGCACACACACACAATCTTGTCGGCTCCCTGTCAAGGTTGACTATGGTGTTAACAGCTTTTAAGTCGCTGCTATTCCAGGACAGTGTTACACTGCAGCTAGGTATGGATTTGCGGCGTTATTATACGATACAATACATTTGCATTCGCTCTTCAAAATGCTATCTACTTCCCGGGTATTAAAATGTGCATTTTGAACGCCAGGAAACTAATTTTTCCAATCAACATCAGTAAAGGACAAAGGTATTTTTAGTTAATTCAATAAGACTAACAGGATATAAATTTGGGGAGGATTGATGCCGAAAATGCCAATTTTGAATCTTTGATTTCACATAAGCTCTACAAAGTAATCATATATATATATATATATATATATAAGCAACCTATTGTTCTGACATGCCTGTAACAAGAACTTGATCTAGATATCTACTGAGGGGCCTATGCCCAGGTAAAAATGTCATTAGTTTCCAGCAATCTTTAAGCCTCTCCACTAAAATTCAAACCTGTTTTATCAATTCATTTTCCCATGATTTTTACTAAGCTGCCTTTCTTTCTCTGGCATGCATGCATATATATATATATATATATATATAATATACATACATATGCAAAATATATATAAAAAATTCCCATACATGTATATTTTCAGAAAAAAAAATATTTTCCAAGAGGAAGGATCCAGGTAGAACTCAATGTCCAGGACAGAGTAAGGATATAATAAAAAAGGCTTAAACACTAATATTCCATGGTCATAATTTATTCCATTGGAATCGTAAATACGATCCAAATCATCAGACCTACAAATTCAAAAAAAGAAAAAGAGTAAAATAGTTTTATTTTTTTCTTATTTATTTTAATTTATTTCTATTGTCATTAAAGTAATAATAAGTCAAACTGGTACATTGGATAACAAACTGTTCACTCTGACATCCAGTGTAAAATAGTCCTTATTTATCATGGTAGAGGGCTTAATTGTTCCAGTGATGCCAAGAGCGAAGCAGTCTGGAGTTCCACCTTGTGTAAGACCATACATGGTGGTAAGGTTGCAGAGAAAGTGACCAACCCCCGCAAAGACCGCAGCAAAGAAAATAGATGAAGAGCTACACGATTTCAATGGACAAACCAGTGGAACAGGGCAGTGTCATTTGGACTGGTGTAACCAAGGTGGAGCTCAACAGACCAAACATCCGACAGTTCCATGCAACCAGGTTTGCCAGATCTCACCTGTCTCAATACCCTTTGAGCTGCAAGGGTGATGCTTCTGGTCAAGCATGTGGGCTTCTCTGTCACACAGAGTTATCCACCAAAATCAAATTCACGCGAATGGCCTTGTCAAAATCTCATTGATTCACAGCCATATCTCTGCCACTGCCACCGAGAGAAAGGATGATGATCATGATGTTCAGTTGTGAGTGGCTGCTGACAAGAAAGATAAAAAACTGTTATTTTTTTTGTTTACTCAGTACAAGGCCCAAGGGCCACTCATAGTAGAGGGTTGCTGTGTGGAGTTGTATTAGCCTTAGGCATATAGAGTTAAAGTAGACTTTAGAAGGAACCAGAAAACCAATCCTAAACAGCAAACAAAGGATAAATCTCTGCTGCTGTTCAAAAGACTGGGGAGAAGTGTGAACTGGGCGATAGGCAAATCTATTAATTCCTATTGGGGGAGGAGAGAAGAAAAAATAAATAATTAGTGAATAAAATTTTAGACTTCAGTTAGAAATGTTAGGAGTACAAAGCTGAAGCAGACTTTAATTGGAAAAACGTTTCTATATTTAATATGTTTCACTTTTATCAAAGCTTCATCAGAGAATGAGATCTGGAGAAAGAAAGAAATTCTGGTATTTTTATTTTTCTGTTTTTCATTGTTAAGCAGGCTTCATATGCATTTGACTTGTTAAGCAGCATTAGTATAAATTAATAGTGTTCTGAACTCAAGGAAAGGTGTCTTTTCGAAGCTCTAAAAATAACACATTATATGACAGGTGTTTAGTGATGTTACTCCATACAGTGGCAAAAGTGGCAGTCAATTTCATTCAGCTTACAGAAATAAAAAAAAGCAGACATTTGTTTGGCTTAAACCTCTCGTCACAGGCTGAGGCTAAATCTGCCTGTCCCAGCAGCTTACAAGCAATATATCTTGCTCAGATATTGAAAGATGGTAACTGGCTAGCCATCCTCAATTTGGGAATATCCCAGACTCACCATTTCCTGTTTGCAGAATATGCGTACACTTGGGACATAGTAGACAAATCTGGTTCACTTGAATCTAGCGTCCTAAACATAGCTTCCCCAGAAACACAGAAGAATCTCCATATTATACGAAAGGCACTATCTTTCCATTCTCCTTTCACTTTGTTAGCTGTTAGTAAAATGTATTCCTGATAATATTTTTTTTTGCTTTTTTGTTATAAAAATGCATTGCTGATAACTCTTTGTTTTTTTTTTTTTCTCTATTGCTGGTAATTTTTTTTAACTATGAAAATGTATTGCTGGTATTTTTACTATAGTTTTTTTTTTTATTATTTTAATAGTGTTTTGACCCCATTTTGGGGGGTTAACTATTTCCCTATAGCTGGGCCCCTAATAGGTGCTACCTGGGACTTGGGAACACCAGCAATTAAGAGATGGTTCCAGGTTTCAAAAAGTTTAAATTCCTGTCAGATGTATTTTATCATCATACACAGGACAAGTTTGCATTAATAAGAAAGAATGCTGAATTATATGCTAAAAATTAATTTTTTTTTTTTTACACAAATTAAATTTATGGGTTTGAAAATTTACTTCTTAAAAAAATTGAACTTTTTTTTTTTTCGTTTCTTTTGAGATACTTCAAAGAAGAAAGCTCCATCAAGTTCTTTTTTTCTCCAAAAGTTTTTAAAAGAAAGATTTTATAAATTTTCAAGCCAAAAACAGTATCTTTGCAATGAATGCCAAATGTTTTTTTTAGAGAAACTTAATATAAAAATAAATGTGTTAAACAATTTCCTAGTCTTTTGACCACTTGAGAATACCAGTTGCCCTTAATAAATTTTTTTTTTCTTTTATTCTACAAATATAGCGTAAAAAACATTCCCTCAAGCTATGGGTTAATTTTTGTATCACTAAATCATTAATTGGAGTCTTTTTTTTTTTTTTTTCAATCTTAGTAATAAGAGGTCAATTTGCAAATTTTCAATAACATTTACATACAATATACATATATTTTGACAACTAATTTTTTTTTTTTTTTTACTTAAGATGAAAAAAAAGAAATGTCTTTCACAAAATGGACATAATACCAAATGAAGATGTCTGTATGAACAGACTTTTGAAACAAAACTATATATATATATATATATATATATATAAATAATAACTAATACAACATGCCATTTTTTTTTTTTTATATGAACAAGGAATAAACAAATTAAAAAATTTAAAAATTCATGCACAAAATTAAAATAAAATTTAAGGTTTTTTATTGAAAATATATATATACTATTTATATATACATTTATAATTATAGATGGAAAAATGAATTCTCTATTATTTAAAAGAGTGCTTTCCAGATATAATTTAAAAAAAAATCATTAAAAATCACCCAAAATAGCATTTTTCATTTTTTTTAGTAATTTTAACATTTTATGTTATAATTTTTTATAAAAATAATATATATATATATATATATATAAGTGTAAATGGATATAAATTTATATATATATATAATAATGTATATGTGAGAGAAGATAATATATAAAGCACATTGAATTAAATCTACATTTGTGAAAATTTCTGTAAAATTGACTTTATATTTTTTTTTTTTCGTTTTGAGATACTCTATTTTTATTTTTTTTCTTGCTTTAATTTTTGGATATTTATAAAAGAATAAATGTATAAACAATTTTTATAAGCTGTAGCCCTTAATAAATTTTTTTTTCGTTATCTCTATCTGCCATCCATTTACTCAATAAATTCACTAGGTAGGTTATGCATTGTTTTTATTTTCAGTCTATCTTGTGTCCCAAATTTTTCTAAAATGCAAAATTTCAACTTCCTTGTTTTTGTAAACAACAAAATCAATTAAGATATTGGATCAAAATTTTGGATAAACCTCAAAAAGTTCATTTTGTTCTTTACTTTTGACCATCTCAGTCATTTTTACAAAGAGCAATGTTTGTCTATGTAGTTAGAAAGTTCTTTTATATTTACATTATGTTAAAGTTAATAGATGGAAAAAAGTATCAAAAACAAAAAAAGGACTTAAAAGTTTTGAGAAAAAACAACTCTGAATTCAAAACAGTGTTTAGGATAAAAGAATGAATATTTATCAAATAGAAAATGAAAAAAATGATAAAAAATTTTTTGAAAAGATTTTTACATGAGAGATGATGGACTTAAGGGTTTTCAAGAAAAGGGGGGATATAAATTTGGGGAAATTAAAATCTAAAATATATTTTTTTGGGCAATATTAATTATATATATATATATATATATATATATATATATATATATATATATATATATATATGATTAATTTTATTGCAATACATTATTAAGTTTTTATAAAAATAATTATTTGTTGGTTATTTTGGTTAATGTTAAATTTATATTATATACTTACCTTATTGAAACTTTATTTAATAGAGAAATTTTATTTTTGTGTTTTTTTCTTATGACTTTGAGCTTGGATTCTAAACACAGTTGTTTTATTTCAATTTCATTACAGTTCTTTCATGATCATTCAGGATTATTTATGGTTTGTTTATTTACAAGTCAAAACACCTAAGGTTTTTCAGATTTAGTAATTAAAAATAATATTATTAATATTATATATATATATATATATATATATATATATATATATATATATATATATATAAAAATTATTATTATATATATATATATAAATATATTTGAAAAAATTTTACATTTTAATTTTAAACCTAGTTTTTAAAACTAAATAATAATATATATATAATCCTTATGGCAATAAAAATTATCCAAAAAATGTAATAGCCCTAATTGTCATAATTCCACAAAATGTTGAATATTAAATTAACTAAACTTCCCCAATGTTTTTCAGAAATCTTTTCCATCTTGACACCATATTTCATAAAAATATATATAAAAAATATATTTTGTTATTATAAAAATATATAAAAATTTTTTTGTCAATTTAAATAAAGATAGCCAACTCCATGATGATGGAAAATAATTAATATTAACATTCATATATAAGATTTCATCTTCAAGAAAATCCTTTCAAGAATCAGACAAATTATCACAAAAACTTAGAAAAAATCAGTTAGAAAAGATTCAACTCAATCCATAAGATAAACATAAGAGGAGTTTCAACAGATAAACAGGCCAACAGCAGTGAAAACAAATCTTGAAAATGAATCATACTTGAAACCTGTGAGGTAACTTGTTTTTTAAGGACAGAAATTTTATAAAGGAAAGAAAGGGAAAAGATCACAATAAGTTAAAAAAATTTATAATTATATATATTAAAATTTATATATATATTTATTTAATTTGAACTTTATTTGTTATTCATTTATTTGATGAACCTTTCATTTTCATTCATGGTTGATTAAAATCATTTAAAATAACCAACATTCTTTGCCAAAGTAAATTTAATTATAAAAAT
Organism: Acanthosepion pharaonis; assembly: GCA_903632075.3. Taxonomy (NCBI): domain Eukaryota; kingdom Metazoa; phylum Mollusca; class Cephalopoda; order Sepiida; family Sepiidae; genus Acanthosepion; species Acanthosepion pharaonis. The sequence goes on from CAHIKZ030001583.1 coordinate 733,089, forward strand.
TTCGGAGAATTTTTAAATATCTTTAAATTTAAAAGATTTGTTTTTTCAAAAATTGGATAATTTTGGTTTTTTGAACAATTTATGTTAAACCAGGGGTATATTATAAATATATATATATATATATATATATATATATATATTTATATATAAAAAAGCTTATAAATTAAATTCGTTATACATTTATTATCTCATTTATTTTTTTATTATATTTGAAAATTTGTTTAAACAATTTCATTCTTGAAAAATCGATTATTACAATCCCAAAATTTTATTTCAGCTTTAAGTTTCAATGAATATAGTGTAAATGAATTTCAAAAAAAAAAAAAAAAAACGTTTATTTCCGAGTTTTTTTACTTTTTTATGTTTAAACATGGGGAAAAAATTTGTAGTTAGTTTAATCTTGTGATTCATCTTAATAAAAAATGGTAAAATATAAAATTATTTTTAACTATTCTAGGATAAAAATTGAAGACCAGTAATAAAATCTTGGAAAATTTTATCTATAAATATAACAAATGCAGGAAAACAATGTAAAAAAAAAAATTTATACAAAAAAAACAACAATGCAATCAATAAAAATTTAAAATTTTTTTTTATTTAGAAAACGAGGACATTTTTTGTACCTTTTCAAACTTTCTGAAAACTTTTACTTTTTTTTATTTTAATTTTCAATCTTTTGGAATTTGTCTAAAAAAAATCATCTGTTTTAATGAATGTTTTTTAAAAAAAAACAGAAATACATTCTAATCTCTTAATTAAAAATGGTCAAAAAATGGTTTGATAAGAAGAAACAACAAAAAATTAACAATAAAAATTTTTAATTTATTTTTGCCCTTTTTATAATATTTTTTTGTTTGGTTTTTTTTTATTTTTATTTTTTCCAAATCAGTTATTATCTTGGTTGTTTGATGTTTGAGATTTGTTTTTTTTTTTGTTTTTTTTTTTATATATGGAATTTTTTTTTTTGTTTTTTTTTAAGATTTTGAAATGAGTTTAAAATACCGTTATTCTTTAGAATATACCTGATAATCTATTTTGATCAAAAGACGAAGCCATTTATTATAATTATAAAACATTTTATCAAACGGTTGTCATTAAAATCAGTTTGTCTGAATTCTTTTTAAAATGAATTAAAAAAATCAACTCTTAGTTTTAATCAGTTAAGAATACAAATGCAATTGTTGCATAATTCATTACATGGATCTTTGCACGACTCATGTTCAGTGGGTTGTTTTTCATGAAGCATTTGGGTTCTGTCACAACATCAGAGACATATAGTTTTGAATTCAGGTTTGTCCTTCTAGGCTGATTGTCAATCACGGCTAGAGTTCCCTTTCAGCAAGGGTATTTGCGCATATGTGAATGTAATGAACTTGACTGGAATTCAAACGCAATTCTCCAATTTCTCGTTCTGAGCCGTTACCCATTACACCCCTTCAGAGTTTCTGCATAATGTCATCAGCTAATGGTGATCCCAAAAAGAGGGCTTTGTAAACTGTTTTGAAAAGTGGAAGTGGGTTAAGTGAACGAAGCAGCTGATGGTATTCCAAAAGAGAACTTTGTAGACTTTGAAAAGTGGAAGAGGTACTGTTATCTAAACAGTTTTCTCTCTATAGTAGACTGGCTATAAAAGATGATTTACCACTGTGTGCTATTTACCTGGTGCCTTGTGCCATATAAAGCCTCCAGTGAAGTTTTTGTAATCAAATTGTTCCACTGGAGTGGGGTGATTGGCCTTACACGTGGTCATTTTACTCTGAGAAAGGGTTGATTTTCTGCCAAGGTTTTCCTTTCCTTTAGACAGCACATGTTCCAACACGGTTGTTAATTGGGGCAAGAATTGGCTGGTCAACTTTAACACCTCAAAAACTAAACTACTCTCTATTAATCACCATAGAGATCCTTCCCTGCCCCCCCCCATTAGAATGTCTGATAGTCAACTTCTTGAGAGCAACTCCCTGCGTCTGCTCGGTCTTACATTGACTGCTGACCTGAGATGGAACAAATACATTGAGTCAATTGCTTCTTACACTGCGAGGAAAGTTGACTCTCTGTGCCATGCCAGGAAAATCTTCTCCCCGGAATCGATACTTCAAATATATAAATCAACCATTCGCCCTTGCATGGAGTATTGCTGCCATATATGGTCTGGGGCACCTTCTGTTTACCTCGGAGTTCTTGACAAGATCCAGAGACGGATATGTAATATAATTGGCTCTGATCTGGCATCTCGTCTACAGTCACTCTCTCACAGACATGTCGTCGCCTCTCTCTGTCTTTTCTATAAATACTTTCATGGTAATTGCTCCGATGAGCTGCTTTCACTGGTTCCCAGACTCCATGAATTCAAGCGCCCTATGAGGCTGGCATCCTGCTCCCACCCTTACACTGTAGAAACTTTTAAATGTGGCCGTCTCTTCTACTCCAATAGCTTCATACCTCACACCTCTCGCCTGTGGAACAACCTTCCCAATTACTGTTTCCCTGAGAGCTATAACCTCCAACTATTCAAATGTAATGTCAATCAACATCTCCAGTTACCTTGATCTATCCACTATCCCTCTCCTCATCCTTTCTTCTATCACTCATATCTGCTCTTGCTCCAAATCTTCTGCAACCCTCTGCATCCTAGTGGCTTCACACCTTGCTCGGGGCGTAATGCTTAAAAAAAAAAAAAAAAAAAAAACTAAAGTCTTGTATCTGTCCAGATTTGGGAATTCATAATTTTTCTTCTAGACTCATTTACCAATCAAAACTGAAGAGTCAAGTTCGCACTACACTACAGTGTTAAATATATTAATAGAACTCTGGGCGCCTCGAGGTGGTGTAATGGATAGCAAGCTTGTCTCGCTAGAACTATTTTGACTGAGTAGTGAATTCGAACCTCACTTGGTGACCCATACTTTTGGCCTTGTGCCACATCTAAGCTATGCTTAGAAAATCACTATATTAATAGAACTCTTGTTGGTTTAAAAAAAAATTAATGTCCTGTTGCCCCTATATCTTCATTTTTATCTGAAGTGATTCTACAAATTTGACTAAATGAAGCCTGTGACAAAAACAATTTATGATTTTGAAAAATCTTTAAGTTTCAGTTGCAGTTTCAATTCTTTTTGAATTAGGAGTTATCATTTATACCATCAGACTGTACACAAATTTCATAATTATTACATATGTAAAATTATGTATATTCATAAATTGCCAAGAGGAGTCACAGCATGTGGTCAGGAGGATGGAAAAATTATAGCTAACCGAAGGTGTACAAGTCCATACATAGGCTAGGTCACCATGGAGAGGGGGTATGATGCTGAAAGACTTGAAACTCCTAATGAACCTCAGCTCGAAACATCACTGATGATGTCTACCAAAGCTTCCAACAGATGTGTTTTATGAAATGCATATATATTATGTATTACATATTACTTTAGATTAAGTTTCAATTGCAGGTAAATTTTCAGGTGTTATAAAAGTATTTCTGTTTGAATTTCTTGAATTAGGAGTTATCATTTATACCGTCAGACTAATGTGCACGTCTGTGTTGTTGTTATCATATTTCAATCATTGTGCTTCTTCGGATATCTCTTGATTTGGCTACTCTTTGGGGAATTTCTGGTATGTAGAGTTATTATTTACTGTCAGGCTAATGGTCGTGTCTTTGTTATTATAACAACATTTTGATCATTACGCTTTCCAGCCTTCTTCAGGTGTCCTTCGAGTTGGCTTACTTTCATGGAATTTCTGGGATTTTAAGAAAATAATTGTATAATGTAGTGATTATGCTACCAGCAAAATAATAGTACAAGACCTGTATATTTTGTATTTAACATTGTTTTTGTTCAACATACTTTGTTGGTTACTCTTGCCCAGTGTTCTTGTTAGAAACATGGACCTTACATTCTGTCTGTAATGTGTGAGAGACTGTCCCCTCTTCTCTGGAGGGGTTGCTTATATATCTCTTTATCTGGTTTTTCTCATGTTTGCACATATCATTCTCATCATGTCGGACTTGTACCTGGTGTCTTTGTTTCTTAGCAGTAGACATAGCAAGTGATTTGATACAATCACTCTAATTCATGTCAATGCAAGATATGAGCTCAAGAAGTTGCAAAGAGTTGTTTTCTTGAAGGTTAGCAGCATGATGGAAGTCAGAAGAGGTTCTCTATAGTGATTAGATGAGAGCAGTTTTGTTTTGGAAGTGTTAAAATTTACAAGCCATTCCTTGCCCCAGTTAACCACTGATTGGAGTTCATTTTCAAGAGCAGCTACCGGCCTTATTTTGTCAGACTTATTACCAAGACGAGTAAATAGTTGTCATTAGCATAAATAGCTAGCTGGGAACAGATGACATCAAGAAGGTCATTGACGGTGATAAGAAACAACATATGTCCAAGTATGGAGCCCTACCTCCCCACCACCACACCTGTAATCTCAAATATCTGGCACACTCTTTTTATTAGATGATAAAGTTAATGTTTTGATGTATTTAGCTTAGAAATTGTGACTGTGATCTCACAAGTTACAAATATATATATATATTGAACACTATGAAGAAAAAGAATTTTTATGGTTAGTGCCGCTTTAAATGCATCACTCTTCATAAGAACTCAGTGCTATGGCAGCCAGTATGGTGTTTATATATATCACGTATATAATGCATTGAAAAATTCCCTTTGCCAGTAGCCTAAGGGTAAGGGTGTCTGACTGATAACAAATCAGTCAATTTTAGATCTCAGCTGAAAGCGAAACTGTCTGTAGATGACATAAATATATATATATATATATATATATATATATATATATATATATATATATAAACAAATATTTGGAGGTACAAAATTTATAAATAGTTTTAAAAACAAGAAACCATTGATTTTTGAAAGTCTCTAGGGCCCTTTCAGCCAACATCTCATCAGGAGACAATCGTTGGATTAGCGAAATGAATAATAGCGATATTATTTTAAAAAAAGGGGAAACACACTAAAATAACGAACAAGTATATATACTTGTAACGAGGGAAGGAAATGTAAATAAATTAGCGAGGACAGTTAAAATAAAATATCCCCAACAGATTCAGAGACCTTATAAATTCTTTCTGCCGGCAGAGAGAAGGTTTTCTTAATCCTATACAGACCGATTCCAAAATCTTCAAATGATTATTGGAATCGGCTTGTATGAATAATTCTAAACCACTCTTTTTTTTATACAACTTGGCACAAGCTATATTCTCAACTAAATGTTGAGCAATAGCCGATTCCATATTCATGGGGGAAGATAGCATATTCTATCTATCTTACCAAGTCGTATTTTGCATTTTAACGTGCTGATTAATTCTAGTTTCCAAATGCAAGGTTGTACGCCCCACATAACCAGCAGCACACTGGCAATTAAATTCATATACTAAATTACTCAATTTGATGTGGGCAATACATCCTTATAAAAAAGAAAAAAGTTTGAAAAATGTTATTTTAGTGTGTTCCCCCTCTTTTTGCTCTTCAATATCGCTATTATTCATTAAAGCTAATCCATTGATTGTCTCCTGATGAGATGTTGGCTGAAAGGCCCCTAGAGACTTTTAAAATTAAAATCAATGGTATTTTGTTTTAAAACTATATATATATATATATATATATATATATATATATATATGGAAACTGTGGTAGCAAAATGCTGATGTTTATAATATGTATAATACCAAATCTGTAGGTGGTATGGGTTATTCCAAGGAGGTTGTTTTAATATAAAAATATTAAAAACAACTCAATGATGATAGCTCACTGTATAAATTTATATACAGAGCAATATAAATAAATAAATATGGAAAGGACTTAAATAGTCATCATCGATTACATGATAACTAGTTAAGGCTTTTCCTAATTATTTTATTTATATATATATAATATGTAGTATGTAATTTTCCATAGATGTTAAGTATCTGTTGCAGACAAGAATGTTTGAGAATATCAGGGAAGATTTGAACATTGGCTTTGTTAAATTCTCTAACCAATTTGAATAAATTAAATTTTAAGTTACTTGCAAGGAAATCAAAGATGGAGTTGAAAATGCCATTTTCTTTCTCGTTTCATCTGTTTTTACTTTTATTTATGTCCAATTAGAAGTAGATAGCAAAATGAATTTAAGTTGGCAGATGTAATTATCAATTTAAACTCTCTCTACAGGAGATGGTTTTGTGCAAAAGAATTAATGAAGCCAAAACAGTGAGACATGTTTTTCTGGCTCCTCTTGTGTGTAAACAGTATGAGTCTTAATCAGTGCCACAAACCAAATCTCTGTGATGGACACAAACTCACAGGAGTTAATACTGAAGTCTGTAACACACTGTAGGACATTTTTCTCTTAGACGCCCAACAGAAGCTGATGGAGAGGGAATATTTTATTTATCTATTTTTTTTCTTTTTCCTTCTTTCTTTTCCTTTTTTAAGAAATTTTTAAAACCAACCCAATTATTACTTTTACATTTTTTTCCCCAGAGCTGATGCTACAATGGATAGAGGATTGGGATGAAAAATTAGGAATCCAGTTCATATTCTATTTGGTTTTGTTACGTTCACTTAGCCTTGGGAAAGGTATAAATTTATTCACCAGTCCCCTAACTATTGGTTAAATAGTAGAACTCGTGTCTGGAAATAATTTTTATTCAAAAAACATTGTTAATGCAATATACACTTGCAAACAGTTTTAAATAACCCACAATGGGTTAATAAGCTATAGAATAAAAGCAAATTAACAATCCTCAGAGCTGAAACAGGAAACAGTTGAACACTTTTATGGTATGACATGTTTCAAAAGATTCTCTTCTATTGCATTGTGTTTCATTGTTCTTTTTTATTCTTACCAGAATATTATTTCCAGAACAACAATACCCCATTATTTGATAAAATTAATGTTGTGTTTTTTTTTGTTTTTTGTTTTTTTAAACATTTCTTCGACTAGTGTTTCCCAACATGGATACCATTACCCCCTTGTGGGCTTTGTTATGTTAAAAGGGGACACTGGGAGTTTATATTTCATTTGAGAGGGACAATGAACATACTTGGGGTGGGGGGCATTTATCCATTTCTTCACTTTTTTTTTTTTTTTTCTCAAATTTTCAAAAATTATTCAGCATTGACTAAAAGGGAAATTTTTGAAAGGTATCAAACTTTTCTTCATTGCTTTTCCAACTTCCAATATGGCTGAATGTGGTTTGAATACAGTGACACAGCTTCTTACTAAACAATGAAAGTGTCTGCAAATTAGAAAACAAGGAAATCTAAACTTCTAAGCAGCATGGAACCTTGAGTAAGAGCCTTAGCCAGTAAGTACCAAAGTCAACCATCACACTGAAAACATTGAGATAAGCTATCAAATAAAAGTTTTTTTGTTTTTTGGCATTTTAATCATTAATAATAGAAATGAAAACATTATTTAAATTATTTTTGCACTAATACCTAAAGTGTTATCTTGATATGAAGAATGAATTTCGTATAATATTTGAAATTTAATTTGACACGTGGGCATTGACAAAAATGTTTCTGCCCAAAGCGGGTGCTGACTGAAAAAAGGTTGGGAAACATTGACTTAGAATATAAAATCTGGTACTTATTCTAAAAATTAAAATATAAGTTCCTATGTAAATTATAAGTTTATAAAAAATTTCAGTATTAGCTATAGCTTTATAAAAATCTCGTATTAATTATTGGCTTCTGCCTATGATCCAGTTCTCCTGACAAATGACAGCTTCTTTATTTTTAATCAATTATGATTATTATATTAACAATATAGTCATTATCAAAAAGAAAGCCCCTATCCATTTATAACTGACTCGTAGAGTGATGTTGAGTATTATTTAGCCATAATGTGAAATTAAGTAAGGGGGAATGGGGGTTCTCTAAGCATGATTTACTTATGGCACAAGGCCAAAAATATGGGCTACCCAGTGAGTATCAAGCTCTCTATTCAATCATAATTATTCTAGTGAGACAAGCTTGTTAACCATTACACCATGTTGAAGTGCCCAAAACCATACTCATTTCTAACAGCCCAAGTGGAATGAGAGTAAACATTTTCCCGACTAATTTTGCATGCTATTTCATTATACTAGTTCACCTAAATACCACCTCCCCAAAACTTGCCTTCCACCACCCCTGCTGCTAAGTGTGCCAATATTGTGTTCACGTAGAATGGCTCACCTGTCCACACTACTTATCTTCAAAAGTATTTACCTTTAATTTTTGGGTGATAGGTTTTCATCAAACCAGGTTCTGTCCTAATTTGGTTGATTTCACAAAAGCTTTCCATGAGGCCAAGGATTTCTGAATTAATTCTATTAGTTTAATATAATCAAAGTAGCAGTGGCATCCATAGGTATTTTAGTTCTGGGTATGGCGATAAGCTGATCGAGAGATTGTTTTTGAGGAGTGTGAAACCACTTCTTAATTGCTGTTATTCCCAGATCTACCCTATTAGGGCAAATTGTGACCCCCCCCCAAAAAAAAAACAAAAACAAAACACTAATAAAGTATAAAAATACATTTTTATAGTAAAAATACTAATACTTTATATAAAAAAAAAATTACCAACAATACATATTTATAGTAAAATTACCAACAATACATTTTATCTGTTGTTGAATGCATGCAATTGCGTTCAAAGTAGATTTATCTGAAGGCATACAAATTGATTTATCTGAAGGCATACATCAAAGTAGATTTATCTGAAGGCATACAATTCAAAAGCATAGATTTTGAAGGCATACAAAAGTAGATTTATCTGAATCATACAAGGCATTCAAAAAGTTGAATGCATACAATTGCGTTCAAAAAAGATTTAGCTAGATTTATCTGAAGGCATACAATTGCATTCAAAGTAGATTTATCTGAAGGCATACAATTGCGTTCAAAGTAGATTTATCTGAAGGCATATTGCGTTCAAAGTAGAAATTGCGTTCAAAAGTAGATTTATCTGAAGGCATGATGTTCAAAGTAGATTTATCTGAAGGCATACAATTGCGCGTTCAAAGCGTTCAAAAGATTTATCTGAAGGCATACAATTTTGCGTTCAAAGTAGATTTATCTGAAGGCATATTGCGTTCAATACAATTGCGTTCAAAGTAGATTTATCTGAAGGCATACAATTGCGTTCAAAAGTAGATTTATCTGAAGGCATGCAACAATTGCGTTCAAAAGTAGATTTATCTGAAGGCATACAATTGCGTTCATCTGAAGGCATACAAAAGTAGATTTATCTGAAGGCATACAATTGCATTCAAAGTAGATTTATTCTGAAGGCATAGGCAATTGCATTCAAAGTAGATTTATCTGAAGGCATACAATTTAGATTTATCTGAAGGCATTCGTTCAAAGTAGATTTATCTGAAGGCATACAATTGCGTTCAAAAGTAGATTTATCTGAAGGCATACAATTGCGTTCAAAGTAGATTTATCTGAAGGCATTCAAAATAGATTTATCTGAAGGCATACAATTGCGTTCAAAGTAGATTTATCTGAAGGCATACAATTGATTTATTGAAAAGTAGATTTATCTGAAGGCATACAATTGCATTCAAAGTAGATTTATCTGAAGGCATACAATTGCGTTCAAAGTAGATTTATCTGAAGGCATACAATTGCGTTCAAAGTAGATTTATCTGAAGGCATACAATTGCGTTCGTTCAAACAGTAGATTTATCTGAAGGCATACAATTGCGTTCAAAGTAGATTTAGCTGAAGGCATACAATTGCGTTCAAAGTAGATTTATCTGAAGGCATACAATTGCGTTCAAAGTAGATTTAGCTGAAGGCATACAATTGCGTTCAAAGTAGATTTATCTGAAGGCATACAATTGCGTTCAAAGTAGATTTATCTGAAGGCATACAATTGCGTTCAAAGTAGATTTATCTGAAGGCATACAATTGCATTCAAAGTAGATTTATCTGAAGGCATACAATTGCGTTCAAAGTAGATTTATCTGAAGGCATACAATTGGGTTCAAAGTAGATTTATTTGAGGGCATACAATTGTGTTCAAAATATTCATATTTCAGCATTAAATAACCCACAAGGGTTGATATGCTGCTATACAAAATCAATCAACCAACCAATATGAAAGAACACTTTCATGACATTAGTCAATATAATATCCTACAATTTCTTAAAACAAACTGTATTCCAAAATATGACTTCAACAGAAGTACAACATAAATGACACATGTCACTGCCTCTAGTAATCATGTCCACGCAAACATGTATATGCATGAAAGCTGAGTATCATCTACCATGTATTCAATTGTGAAAGCAGAATAACATATATCATATTTTTACTACTTTGAAGCTCCCAAGAAAATGTAATCTCAGCATTAAATGACGCATAAATATGATATGCCGATAAGCAAGCAAATCAATATTTTCTAATTTTATATATAATCCTCACTTTCCAGCCTTTATCAAGTCCAAAATAGTTTTTGCAATCTTGTCGGAGAGGATTTATTTTACAAGGAGGCAGCAAAGATTCAGTTCTATAAAGGATACAACATAAGGAAGGCCCAAGAATGTATCTTCAGAAAAGTCATGTTAAAAAACAACAAAAATAACAACAAAAACATGAAAAAATGAATCCTGCTTTCCTTAATAATCAAAACCACCACAAAGTTTATGGGAAGAAGAAGGTTGAGTGGAACCGCCAGCAAAATGAGAACGAGTTCAAAATAATTCAAATACATAACTCTTATCAAAAATGAAATGCAAAATTATCAAAAAGTGGCATTAATCTGTCATGTTAACCAAATGTTGAAGCTATCTAACAATGAAAAAGGCTCCAAAAATACACCACTGGTGTCTATTGGGATAGTAGTGGTTTGAATACAGTAATTGATCAAATGAGTTCAATCCCTGGATCAGCCATAAACAAAAAAACAACTGGCTTCTTCTAGGTACCACATCCCATCTGGACAATGGAGATTATGGCTCTCCACAATTTCTTGCCCCTTGTAGCTCTTAATAACCTTTGTCTTTTTTCTATCTCTCCCATACCCTGCTCCACCATCCATTCACTGAAACTCATCAGGTAGGTTGTGCATTGCTTCCCTCTGCCTCTCTTATCTTCAGTCTGTCCTGTGAGTATCAAATTTTCCAAGCCTATCTACCTCATTTATGTGTTCCAGAAGACTCAACTGTTGCTTCCTGATGTTAAATATGTGCCCCTTTTGTTACCACAGGGACAAAATAAGACGATAATCAACAGATATCCTATATCAGCCAAATGCTGAAATCCTGATGATGGCCAGAAGGTACTTGTTCGAAACGTTGTGTCTATAACCACCAAGATGAGAGCAAATGAAATAAAGTATAGTCCAATAGAATCAGACAACTGATAGTTAGTCTCCTGTTAGTCGTAACAAGTATAGAAAGTATTCTCTTAGCGACCCCTTTTTGGAAAGCACTAGTGGGTTCACAGTGCCTGAATTCAAAGGTTATAAGTGACAATCTTTAAATGACCTTGTGTTGGCATCTGAAATGTAAATGCTTAACCTCTAAAATTGTTTTGGAAAGCAGTTTAACTGGTGTTGAAATCTAGTTTGATTATTTGTTCAATTAGTTTTGTTTTGTATTTTTTTTTTTTTTTTTTTTAAACTCAGATAAGATCTGTTAGGAAAGAATGTGACCATTTTAATATTATAGAAAAAAAATAGCTTACCAAAGGCAGTAGTGTTTCATCCCTTCAAAATATTTCCCTTTTTATCTCCTATACCTATCCCAGTATCCCCTCCACTTTTGAAAACAGGCTTCCAAGTCAAGTTTTGGGATTGACATCAGCAGCCATGTTGTGATCATTTTAATTTGTGCAAGGTTTGAAATATACTTTCTTTTTAGATTGCACTTAGAAAAAAAAGACAGAAGTCACAGAGACTCAAATCTGGATTATACGTGTGGAGGATGAATGACAAATCTGGATTATAGGATTTTCTTTTTTTAATCCCAATCTTAAAAAATTCAAATGCAGTGTCAATTGTCATCTTTTGTCTTCTTGATTCCCTGTTCTTTTTCCTCACTAAAATCTTTCCATTCTCTTTTACTCCCAGCACTTCTTTCTCTTTTCCTCCAGTATCTTAATGGAATTATTGCCTTGCTTGGGGTGAATTTATTAAGATAAAAAATGCACCCTTCATGGGATGTTGAAGACTAGGTAGGTGCATTCAGTCGCACACAGTGTAGGTAGGTTTGCCTATTGTCCAGTTCACACACCTCCCTGGTCTTTTGAACAGGAGTAGAGGTTTATCCCTTGTTTCCTATTCAAGATTTGGTTACCAGTTCCTTCTGAAGTCTACTTCAACTCTATACTAACATTTCTGCCTAAAACTCCGAACTTGTTATTCACTATTGATTTAATTTTTCTTTTCTCAATAGAATAGATAGGTTCACCTATCGTCCAGTACACACTCCTCCCCAATCTTTTGAACAGGAGTAGAGGTTTGTCCCTTGTTTCGTGTTCAGGATTGGATTTCCATTTCCTTCTAAAATCTTTTCCTTCACTTTCAGGGCCCCTATCATTTTGGTAACATTATCATCTTGCTTGGGATGGTGCTTCTTATCTGTAACCCTTTACCTCAAGTGGCTTTGGGGCCTTGTACAGAGTGAGCATTATTGTAAAAAAAAAAAAAAAGCCAGTGGAATCTCTTTGCTGACTGAGTAGCAATACAGGAAAGTGTCTGTTCATGCCTGCACAGTAATGTTTCTTCCAGTTTCTTGGTAAGTTATGTCAAGGTCACAATAATGGTTCTTCAGAAATCAGTTGGATGCTTCCTGCACTGGCCTCATATATACTATATCTTTTATGTTACAGATTTTCCATCTTTGACTCATGTCGATTGTTGTGAACTCATTTCTTAGGGATAGCCACGAAGGATAAGAAACGTTATTTAATATCAAACCAGTAAAACGCCCTTCTCATATAGCTGTCAGTCTAATGGTAATAAATCCGTCCCACAGGGAATTAATATCTGTATGAGCATCCATTCATAATGTGCTGAGGGAGTAAGAAAATACTGTTTACAGTGAATGCCACTTAAAAAAAAAAAATTGTTTGTCTTAGCAAGCGAGGAAATAAATGAAATTCAAGCTCTTTTGTGAATGTTTATTGCAGGAATGAAATGAGTGTTTATTGATTTTCTGCTTGATTCCATTTCCTTCGATGTTGTTGCTGGCAAAACAGACTTTTTTACTTTTTTTTTTCTGACCACCCCACTTCTTTAGTTAGGACCCAAACAATAATTTTTTTTTTTTTTTAAATTTATCAATTTTTTCTTCTTGCAGATTTCATTTAAATAGAGTTTAAGTTTTTTTTTTCCTTTTTTAAATTTTGCTCGTATTTTTTCAAGCCATATTATCTTTTTCAATTTTAAGGAATAATTTGGTATTTTTTTTTTTCACCATGTATCATATTATGAATATAATTCATTTAAGCTGTAGCAGCCTTTCTATTTTTAAAGAATTGCATTTCATTTTATAGCTGAATAGAAAAATATTTGAAAATTGCATGGAAAGTATTTTCTACCTGTTTCAACAATTTATTACACTGTGGGGGTCATATTACGAACCAATCTCTGGATGGCATGTGTTTCTCTTTTTCTATGTAATAATTATTTTCATTTATTTTATGGTGAAGTTTAAGAATTTTTTTTTTTTTTTAAATATCAGATTTCTCTTAAAGAAAAAAAAAAACTTCGGTGGGAAAAAGTAAAATCTTAATTACTGTCTTTTTTTTTTTTTTTTTTTTTTACCCAAAGCAAGGCAATAAAGCCACTAAGATACAGGAGTAGGGGGTTGCTGAGTGTGAAAGAATATAAGAAAAAAAAAACATTAAGGAGCAAGAACAATAAAATAACAGGAATTAAGAAGACAGAAGATAACGATTGACACTGCATTTGAATTTTTTACAATCAAACTTGACTGGAAAGCAAGAAGCTGGAAGAGAGTTCCACAAGTGAGAAGTGCAAGAAAAAAAACTGTTAGCATAGAACTTATGGTTACATCTAGCCATTTCGGCTCTAAAAAAATGAGACCTTGCTACCAATATAGTACTGCACTTAAATGCATAGTCTAGGTACCTCAGACAAAAGTTCATCTGGACAATTACAATGAAAGTATTTATAGGAAAGGAACAGGGACAGTACAATATGGCAGTGGGAAAGTGACTGAAGCCAAGATGCCAGGTCAGGACCGATAATATATATTGCAGATTCTTCTTTGGATTTTATCTCTAAATATATAGTTGGAGCAACGGGACAAAAGTTGCCGCAATATTCTCACTCAAAGAGGGAAGTTCAATTTTACCCTCAACCCCTCACCACTGATAGGATTGATCTTAGCTCAAGAATATGTTACCATTTGTGGTGGTGGGTGGGGGGAGAAAGAAAGTGAAATCATTTTACAAATATGGTCACTCACTAAATTTTGATTATTTGTAATATCAGCCCTTTTAGATTTACCACCCTCTTATATAGCAGCTTCTTTCTTCTCCAATAGATTTACCACCCTCTTATATAGCAGCTTCTTTTCTTCTCCAATAGATTTACCACCCTCTTATATTGCATCTTTCTTTCTTCTCTGATATAATTACCACCCTCTTATATTGCTGCTGCTTTCTTCTTCATTAGATTTACCACCATTTTCATATTAGATTTTTCCTTCACTTTGTTTATTTGCTACCCTCACTCAGTTTTTTGCTTCTGTAGTAAACATGCCAATGATTTTATAATTTTTTTTTTTTTTTTACTAAGTTTTGCCTCCCTCTCGTTTTTTTTTTTTTTTTTTTTTTTTCCATTTTGCTTCCTAAATATGTTTGCTTGTTTTAGCAACTAGTATAAGAACATTTTTATTTTTGATATTAAATCTATTAAAAGAAATACTTAATGTCCTATGACACCATCTATCAGGCATTCCTGTCATCCGAGAATATTTTATCTTTCTGGGCTAAGGACTCGGTGATTTTCAATTACTCCAAGTAAATTAATCTTTCTTTTTCTCCTCATTAAGATGATCAGAAGATATGCTGAATCCAGAGAAATGAGTCAAAATTAAACAATATTTTCACTATGGCTACTAAAGAAATACTTGGACTTGTGTTATCCTGTTGATATGTTTAAATAAAATAAAGATTTTGCAAAGCTACTAGGGACATTTTGAAGTCAAGAGAGTTGGGGGAGGCAATGAGCCACCTTCCTAATCAGCTTATGTGAATTAAAATTGTTTCATGTATTTTATGGTGAAGATTAAGAATATTTTTTTGCAGAATTATTGGTTAAGGGCCATGAATGGTATGAAGTTGTGGAGAGCCATGACCCCCTCACAACCTAAATGGACACAGCTCATAGAACATAAAACATAAACAAAATTTATTGAGCAATTATTTTCTTTTAGAATATATTAAGAAGCTTTTTTTTAATAGATCTTGTATTTTTGGTTGTTTTAATTCTATTCTGTTCAAGTGAAAGTAGATATTTACAAAGCTTACCCTAGTCTGACACAAGGACAAAAAGTGAGCATCAAATGAAGATGGAACTGACAATGACTATAAGTGTCAGTTGTTTAAAAGTAATACTCGTTCTTCATATTTGATGTAGATATATGTTTATATGATTTACATTTGCAAAAAAATAACAAATTGTTTTGTTTTATTATTGTATATACTTTCAAATAATACATAATTAGTATCAAGACATGGTTATCTTATACACACACACATACACACACATAGATCTTATCAAGAACCATCTTCAGGGGTTTAAATTGTCTGTAAATGTGTATATGTATTTATGTAAATTCAAAACATTTTAACTGTTCATTTTATTGTGTTTGGGAAAATAAAAACTATTTTAAAGAAAATTTTGGTATTTTTCTTAATCAATTTTCAAAGGCTACCAAGAAATTAATCTATGAACTTGAAAGGATTACAACCAAAATAAATCAACATGATATGTCTAAATTATTTAGCCAAACCTGGTTGAATGAAAATATGCTGCCTAATTACACACACACACAGATTATATATATATATATATATATATATATATATATATATATATATATAAAGAGGAGTATGAATATTTTTTTTTTTTGTTGGTTGATACTGACAAATGTTTCAATAAGAATGGTTGGACTCCTGCTTATGTCATGATTTTTGCAATGCCAAGGTGCATAGCATGATGCTTTTAAGGAAGCAGCCTGATTCGTCCAGAGTTAGGTTGGTTTTGCTGTTTCAGCCAATATGATGCAGAACCCGAAATTGGCAATGAGGACAGTGCACCACACTTGATGCATGTAAAATGTATATATATATATATATATATATATATATATATATATATATATATATATAAAACATTAGGCAGCATATAATTTATATACAAAGATATGCCTGACGATGAATAAAGGGTTATTCAAAGTACCTCCATTATAAAAAAAAATAAACTGGAAACAACAGACAACAGTTTTATAAATGAGGATCACATCATTCTATGGATTAACAGTATTTTAATGCATACATTATACACTACTATCGATGGATGTCGCCAATAATAGCATTAATATTGCTGATTGATTCTATGTGTGATTATTTCTTTGTATATATATATATATATATATATATATATATATATATGAGAGATAGAAAGAAATATCTGATCAAAAAGTATTACGGCTGTTGCTATGGTAAAGGTGCTAAATTACTCAGGGAAGACGCTTGGCACAAATTGACCTTGACCTCATTTGTGCATACACACTAAGTTATAACATTCTTGCTCACTTTCGTTGTTTATAGCAGTGCTTGGAGGGAAAATGTGTAGAGTGTGGTCATCTCATTACATTACAGAGGTTCTATCTGTGACTATGGCTTGTGTAAGCAATTTTTGGCCAAGGACAACATTGCCATGGTTCAACAACCACCATATTCCCTAGATCTCACACCTTATAACTATTCCCCTTTTTCAAACAAGATTTCAAAATGTGAAGGAAATCCAAGAATGTGACGAGGTAGCTGCTCACCATCCCCAAAATGGAGTCCCATAAATATTGATGACTGCATAGTATGTGCTATGCCAGGAATAGATATAGTATTGAATTCAGAATTGGCCTTCTTCTAGACTGCCAGTTGTAGCTGGTGAGGCTAGTCAGCTCCACTAGTTAATCCATAGCTTAGGGAGTAGAGAAAGATTCATACTTTTCCAAAGGGCATTTGTGCAAAAGAGAATGTAATGAACTATGCTGGAATTTGAACTCAGCTCACCAATTTCAAGCCACTAACCATTATCCCACTTGCACATGTGATCATGTCATAGTATTCAGTGTAAATGGGGAAAGGCCTTACTCACAATAAAATATGTAATGGTATCTTCTGACTTTCACATGTTTTGTAATCTATATATATATATATATAAAACAGGCTGTCTGTGTGTCTGATACCTTTTCACTTGAGATCCAACTGATTTTGACCAAATTTGTTACATACATTGTGCAGTGTAAAAGATAGGTTCTTAGCATAAAAAATCGATAATTTTTAAAAAATCAATAATCAATAAAGCTGATCAAAAATCAATAAATTGAACTTTTTTCCTCCGATTTCGTTCAAACTCTGTATGTAGGTTACTTACATCAGTACGAGCTCAATGATACCTCATTTTTATTTCTATGCCACTGCATTTAGCAAAAATTTCCGAAAAACAATTTCAACGCAAATCTTAAACTAAAAACTCCCTAAATTTTCAAGCAATCTAATACAAACTTCACTCAATTGAAGTTGATTGTTTAACAGTCATTTAACTTGATAATTGAGTCCACCCATATAGTGAAAACCTGCATAAATAGCAAAAAAATGATGATTTTTACTGTTATTTTTTGTTGATCTTTCAACAAATTTTCATCAAACTTAACAATTGCTTTATAAATCTATCCTCTTTTACATCCCTGGTAGTACACTGACAAATTGGATTTCAAAAACTCCAAAATAATTGTGGTTTGAAGTGGGTCTTCATGTTGTCTGTTAAGTTAGTCTTGCACAAGGGCATGTATTATATGTGTGTACTCTTTATACAGGATTAATCATCTGCTTGCTAACCTTTACTCTAAAGTTATAAGCCTACTCTCAACTAAACTTAGTCTGGTTCAGGGCCACCAGTGGTGGTCACTCAGTGAACATTCAAGAGAAGGTATATGCATGACCAAAGACACTTTCTCTTTCATTTCAAAGTCTACATTTTCCTGTGTACATATCTGCATTTTTCAAATGTTTAATTTTTGCTTTTGAAAAGATTTATTGAGTGATTCCGGATAAAAATAGAGAAACAATGTCATTGTACTTCTTTTCTTTATTTTTCTGTTAAAAGATGAATTTTTATAGAACAGCTATATTTTTCTTTCCTTCTTTGTAATAAAAAAAACAAAAAAAAATATCACATCCTGGGTATGATGATAAACTACATCCGGCAGCAAGGCCTCTGATCATGAGGTTTTGAGGATCGTGGAACCACCTCTTAATTACTGTTTTTCCCAGGTCCAACTTAACCTGGAATTGTAGTAATTGTTAGGGTCCCAGCTATGGGCAAATAGTTAACCCCCAAACTGGGGCCAAAACACTACATTTTTAAAAAAAAAATATTACCAGTAATACACTTGACAAAAAACCTCTTTACAAAGATACATCGATGAAATCTGGTCTGCAAGCTGATTTCCTACAAAGAATACATATTCTATTAATATGAACCTATCCTAAAAATCTTGGCATTAAATGACTCGTTTTTGTTGCCGTATGCCGTAAACCAAACCTGATTCGAGATTTGTTGCTGGATTTTAAATTAAAAATACGAAAATAACCTGTTACCAAGTTTCCTTATTGACTATTAAATAGTCATAAATAAGTCTGCAACAGCTGACCTTTAAAATGTCTACAACTCTTGTTCAGGTTATTTCTGACTAATAGATAACAGAAATGTGAAGGTTCAGTGAAGTCACCTGATATATATGGTAAATTAGTATGTCTCGTGCATACAATGATAACGTTCTTTGCATATTTATAATTTTATAGAAAGGGCAAAATAACAGTAAAGATAGTTAATTCTAGACTTGAAATGGTCAAGATTTAATTAGCGAATAAAAAGGAGATGTTTGAAGTAGAGTTCAAGTAGACTTTAGAAGGAACTGGAAACCCAATTCTAAGCAGTATTATATATATATATATATATATATATATATATATATATATATATATATATATATATATATATATATATCTGATATATATATCTGATTGAATAAATTACAGACATGCTAATTTTTGACAAAATCATTTCATACTCATGAATAACCTTCCGTGTATTTGATGTTAAAGGATGAGAGAAATGTGCTATAGCTGTTTAAATTTCTTTTATTTTCATTTCCCAAATACCTTTCGATTTTTTTCCAAGATCATCTTCAGGAGTGCAAGTAATACAAAACTATATGTTGTTCATTAATATAAGTATTTATATAAAGTTGTGCATTGTTATCCATTACCGTAATTTTTCAATTATGCTTTTAAAAACGGTTGACAATTTAAAAGCTTCCTTTAACATCAATACATGGAAGGTTATTTGTGATCATGAACGGATTTTGTTAAAAATTAGCAGACATAATGTCTATAATTTATTCAATCAGACATGCCTAAAAGAGAATTTGCTGCCTAAATACATAAAAATGTGTGTTTGTGTGTGTGTGTGTGTGTATATATATATATATATATATATATATATATATATATATATATATATAATAATAATAATAAGCTGACCTCTCGTATTTGAGGATACCCGTCTATTAGGGAGGGCAGCCTATTCTTATTGCAGATGCTTGCTCAGGCACATTTGTGCTTGTTCAATACCCAGAGCCCACCTGTTGCTTATATTGTGACTCTGCTGAGCAGACCTTAGTTACAGTTCCTGGGAGAGAGCATGTTATCTAGCGTAATCAATAATATGAACAAGGCCAGCACACTCAAACCCTCAGTCATGATGACTTGTGACTTCATGTTAGTACAGCTACTGACAACCCTCAAGTGTTCAATCTACCCAATTTCACTCACTAGGCTTGGGTCAACCTGTGGTGTGAGATATATATAATGTCATGTATTATTGAAGATGACAGAACTTTTTGTTTAATAATCTTCCTTTCGATTTTTTCTTGCAAGTTTCTTTGTATTTAGGTCTAAGTTGTTGAAAAAAGATCCCAGTCTTTGACATTTTGCCGAGCACTTTTGGTTGTCATCAAATGTCATTATGGCTGTATGTTTTTGGTTTTAAGTGGGTTGCTTTTTATATCTATAAAAAATAAAAGCAAAAAATGCTTAGAAATTCTCAAAGCCACTGAAATTAAAACACAAAAAACCAACATAAATAAAATAGGATTTAATACTGGCACAAACATCTTAAAGATATTTAATAACTAATCCTCCAAATAATAAATACCAGTCCCCCTCCTAAAACATCAATGAACTAATCCAACAACATGACCTGAATGCCCCAAAAATATTACCTATGAAAATAAAAAGTAACCTGCTTAAAACCAAAAACATACAACCATAACAATGATTGACAAAAACTGAAGGCGCTCTGCAACACATCAAAGAATGGGGTCTTTTTTCAACAACTTAGATCCAAATACAAAGAAACTTTTGAGAAAGCAAGAAAAAAATTGAAAGGAAGATTATTAAACAAAAGAGTCCCATATTCTTCACTGACACATGCCTTAATAATGGCCTGCTGCCTCTCTCTCTCTCTCTCTATATATATATTTTTTACCGTTAACAATTTAAAAAAAAAAAAAAAAAAAAATTCAGACGACATCCATTCCACTGATGTCAGGTTTCATTGTAAAATACATCCCTACCCCTTACCAAATTGTAGCTAATAACTGATACAATGATACTGACATAAGGAAAATCTAGACACCCCTTGTTCAATTTGAGTAGAATATTCTGTAACCATGGAAACGTGATTTTAGCTGTGTCTTTAAAACCCGGTAATTTTTAAAAGTTACTCCAAAATTCGCTTGAAGATGAAATGGAACTAATGCTTTTAATTTAATTGCAAAATTAAATTGGGGTTTTTAGCTTCTATTTTTGAAACATGGTTGGAACTGTGTAGCGAAAAAAAAAAAACATAATTTTATATATATAATTATATATATATATATATATATATATATATATATATATATATATATATATAAATATTATAAAACTTACTGTGTGTATAATGAATGCACTGCCGCAATTTTTGACAGATTTGCACCAAAATTTACATGCACATGCTACAAGTTAGCGGGAAGGCCAAGACCGACTTTGCATTTCCCAACTTCCATCGATAGTGGAAATAATTGATTTTTTTTTATGCTTCTACAGTAGTTTTCATGTAGTTTGCAGCCATTTTCTACTGGCCAGAGTGAGAGCCTATAGCTGGCTGCCACGAATAGGCAGGAAGATTCTATTGGCCAGCGTGAGAGCCAACAGCTGACTGACACGAATGTTAACTAGCATGCTAGCATTCAAAAAAATCAATAGCTGCATTCCTCACAAGTGGGAAAAATTTAAATCTGCATGGCACTTTACTCCAATTGGCTCATTCGCTTGCTTTAACTCAACGTTGATTCCACAGAACTGGGTTGGGTGTGAAAAAGTATTCGTTGTTAACATTCTTTTTTCATTCGGTTTTTCCAGTTACGAGTCCTTTTTTGCATTCACTTATTTGCAGTTACTCTTGGGAAAGGTATGAATACTCTTCTCCCCCTCCCCTCCCAGCTAGGAGTAAATAGCAGGACAGATTGGGTTTTATAGACTTGGATCACAAGTGGTCTACCGCAGAGAGAAATGGTAACCTGCTGTGGGAAAAAATCTGCCTCGTCAGTCATGTATCAAAAGATACATGATTGACTAAGCATGTATCACACACGGTATATAACTAACTGATATAAAAATGTAGGGGTTCATATCTTAGTCTACTTCAAAATTAGGTTGAGTCATATTTTCTGTTTTTTTTTTTTTTATCAAATTTATTCTTCAAAATATAAAGCACAATAACATTTTATTCAATTTCATATTCACAATTATTTGCAATGATTTGTTCCCCCTTATCACAGACAGATCTTTGATAGCTTCTCAGTAAAATTCAGCAAGTTTTAACATTGTAGAAGTCAAGTGACTTGACTACTAACATGGCTGCCTTCTTGTGTCCTCTTGAAAAGCAGACCAGCTAATTTTACCTCATTTTATAGGAGAGTGCCCAATACACCAGTTAGGTTGTTCCATTTTGCTAGAATGGACCTGCCCAATACATTTGCATGAGTGGTCTCTATTCACCCATATATCTCTCCAGTAAATGACTCAAGTCAGTTTTAGCTTCTGGACACACTTACCTACTTGTGTATCAGACCACTGGCAAGCTAACCAATATTCTACAAACATAAAATTTTTTTGATGAACTCTGGAATCTGATTTTCATTAGAATGTTTTCACCATCAAAGTGTTTTTCAGTGATCAAGAAAGGCAATCAGTCAATGCAAGGTCAGAGGAACAAGTGCTGTCGGACAGAACAGACTAACTGAATCCCAACATTTTTTTTCTGTTATTTTTCCTCAATGCAGCCTTCTGTTGCCATAGATGAGGAAATTTTTCTACCTGATGAGGCTAAGGTGTGCCTTTTGACCAAATTTTTATGGGCACATTGCAACTGCTGGATGTATAAATGTGCATTTAGTGTTTAATTGACAAAATCCAAATTTAAAAAGTTCTTCCAATGGAAGACAAAGATCATGCTTTCTCTCTCACAACCAATGTACTGATGATGATGATGATGAGGAGGGGGGCTATGCAAATGACATATGTATTCATTGTTGAAATAAGACTGGTCTTGAACAGAAAATCGACATCCTCTATTAAGTGTTCCAAGAAATGGGAATCAAAATGAACCTTTCAAAAACAGAAACTGTGATCTGGAATTGGAATGAAAGCAATGATGGCATATACACTGAATTAGTAAATACAAGCACTTTAAATACATCAGCGTATGGATCAATTATAATGAATTTAATATCGGAAAAAAGGAAATTGAAAACCTGAAAACTCAAAACATTTGCTTAAATAACTTCATCCGATTGAAACTTTCAAATGGATGCTATGCATAGTGCTAAAACATTTAAAAATATCTGTCAGCTCTATACAACCGCTTTCTAAGATAGTTGGTTAAAAATGTCCTTGAGTGAGTGATGTCTGAGGGTTTTGGAAAAGGCCATCCATCTTTGAATATTGTGGAATGGCACTACAGAATCACAAAGAACTGTACCAAATAACAGACATCTCATGTGAAGAATTTTGACAGCTGCAACAAGTAAAATGTATAGCCCATGTAACTAAATGTATAAAATGATGATATAATGACATTCTACACTACTTCAAATAAAAGGTTAGGAAGGAAACCCCCATCAATACTAGAAAGAGCAATAACAGCTATTGGGCAGCTACTGGGCTTGAGAAACCAATTTTCCTGAAAAGCTGTTTTAAGAGGGAAATTTTAAAAGTTTCAACCAAAAGCAATACTGCCTTGTAGTGAAACGGATAATATTCAGTCAGTCAATTAGGTACCATATGTTATGCAATCATGTATCTTTCTGCATATAAATGACTTACGAGGCAGATTTTTTTCCTGCAGTAGGTTGCCATTTCTTTCTGCGGTAGACCAGTTGCCATCCAAAGCTATAGAACCTGGTCTCACCTGCTATTTACTCATAGCTGGAGGGGGGAGAAGAAGAGGATGCATACCTTTCCCAAGGGTATTAGCACATAAGTGAATGTAATGGATTTGACTGGTATTTGAACTTGGCTCTCTGATTTCTCAATCAGAGCCGCTATCCATTACTCTACCATATCTTCCATATGGATGATATTACTATTACCATTGTGTTTTAAGCACTCTGAATGAATAATAAACTACTGATCCTACTAAATTACTATTCTTTGATGGTACTAATTTTTTTTTTTTTTTCTTTTATGATAATAATGGCTTAGGGGTACAAATCTTAGTAATTAACCCATAGCTGGGGGGGGGAAGAGGTGGAGAGATTTAAAGATTTATCCTTATCAATCCTTTTTATCTTGAATAATTGCCGTGTAATTAATTTACTTAAAATTTATTCTTACTGCCACATATGATTAGTAGTTTGGTGAGACGTTCATCATTACAGTTGGTTCCCCAAAATTACTTATGACTCAACCCAATATATACACAAGACTGTGTGCTACCCATGAACTCAACTTGTGAGGGTGGGGCATAGGCTGATTGGGGGCCCCAGGCAGTACTTTGTTACCCTCACTATCTTATCAACATTTGCTTTTGTCTACTTACATTACAAATTAAACGGAGGACAACCAACTATTAAAGGATGAAAAATATTCAGGTTTTGACGTCATTCTAGGATTTTCTTTTTTTTTTTTTTTCTTTTTGTCCAAATTCATGAATTTGTTTGGCTCATGCTAAGTCTCAAAAAACACGATATAAAATTGGCTGTTTTTTTATCCATCATGTTAAATGATTTAAAATTATTCTGCTTTTTAACAAGAAAAATCTCAAATTGATAACAAATTTAATATAGGAAAAAAAGAAATTGAACATAGAATATGCTGCACCAGAGGTGGTTGTGCCCAACATGGCAAATTGCAACAAGACCAAAATGGGATGGAATTTATTTTTGATTTATTTAATTATGGCCTGTCTCTAATTTTATTTAGATAAATTTTATTGATTTTCAGTTTTTCTCATTGAATTGTTCACCTATATTGCATATGATCCATTATTGAACATAATTAGGTTATGGTAAAATATGTATCTTATATGAATACTACCTTATGAAAAAGGTAGGTATCACAGATTCAAGGGGTCATATATCATGGATTTTGAGGGTGCCATGAGACCCTTGCACCAGCCCTGTATATCTGCCATGATGAAATCTTCCAGTTTTACTTTCTTTCTATTTTAATTTTAGATTGCCAGCTTTAAAGGTGATTGTATTTTGAGCTGTTTCCTATTTCCAAATTTTAATTTCAGATTCTGGGCATATGGCCTTTGAAATTACAGGTAATGGTTGGATGTCCTTGGCTTTACACTGCTTCTTCCACTTTCTTCTTCCCTTTGAATAATTCTATTATAACAAATGTGATATTCAAGATTTTAAGATTTTATTCAAATACAAAAAATGCAAGATTTTTTTTTTTTTTCAAGTTCTGAACATGCTGTAAAATTCATTAAACTTTATTTGTTTTTAAGGATATTAGTGGTATTTCATAATGAACCCTAACATAAGGTTATCTATGGTTTTGCTGATGCAACATTATATGACCAATTCATTCCTAGCAACTCATGCCATGCAGCAATTCCATTCTCCTGTAATGCAGGTGATTCCATATGTTTTTTATATAGAGAAACATTTTCCAATTCTTTCTGAATCCACACTAGCTTGACTTAAACACTCGTTCATTACGTTAGATCTCTTTCTGTTATTTAAATGCGTGGTTTAATTTTTGTAAATATTTGATATAATTTGTGGGAAGTAACAAACTTCTTAGTAAAGCTTTAAAAATGGACATTTTAAAAGTGTGCTTAAATATATGAAGAATAAAAAACAAATGGGGAGGAAGAATTAAAAAAAAAACGGTGAGGAAGAATAAAAAAATATAACCTTACTAATTACATTTAGACCTAGTGGAAGAAATGGTTGCTGGTCTGTGATTGATATTGCTTATTCTTGAGTATTTATTTATTTTTTTAAGCTCCCTCCTTGTTTGGTTGTTGTGCAAATATTTTTGTCCTTGATTGAGCTGTTATGAGTGAGTGGTGGTAACCGGTTAGCCTTTATATATATATATATATATATATATATATATATATATATATATATATATATTCAAATTTATAACATATGCATGTTATAAGATCATTACAAAAGTTGCAATTTTGTTTTGACACTTCTGGTGTCTTCTCAAATGATGATTCAGCATCATCATATTTTTCCTGCAGTAGGTTGCCATTTCTTTCTATGGTAGACTGGTTGCCAACCAAGGCTAAAGAACCCAATCTGTCCTGCTGTTCAACCCATAGCAGGGAGGAGAAGAGATGGATTTATAACTTTCCCAACAGTATTTGTGTGTAAGGGAATATAATGAACTAGACTGGAATTCAAAGTCAGCTCTCTGAGTTCTCATCCTGAGCCAATATCCATTGCACTACAATGCACAATAGAGACCAATATTGTTAGAAGAACCTTAGAGAATTCCAGTAAGATATCTTTAATCATTTCTAAGTCAAGTCTTAATCTAACAAATGGACAATTTTGCTTTTACACCTGGTATATTGATCCCCCATTTTACAGTGATATTTTTTTCTTATCCTTGCACTTTATCTTTTCTTGTGTATAATACAATTTGCCTAGAATACAACTCCGTTTCCCAAGCTAAAAACAGGGAATAAATTATATCCTGGAATATAATACAAAAGCCATCCCGATGTAAATTTTTTTTTTAAATTGTACCATATGATCCATTAAAATCTCAATATCACGTTTACATTATTAAAAGAATTGCTTCATTCTCTGTATTTTATTAAAAACAGCCTTGTGTATAAAATGGCTACTTACAAGTTAATTGTTCTACCTTCATCTTATTAATTGTTTATTTGTTCACTTGTGGAGGGGATAATGAAGTAATAGATAGCAGATTGGATTGAGGAATCGAAGAGCTGTGTTCAAATTCCTGTCAAGTTCATTACATGCAAATATCCTTGGGAAAAGTATGAACCCATCTCTTCTCCAATCAGCTATGGGTAAATAGCAGGACAGACTGGGTTCTTTAGCCTTGGGTGGTAACTGGTCAAAGAGAAGGACAACTCTGAATTCAAAACCTCCAACTATGGATTAAATAGGCTCACCAACCTACAATTAGTCAAGCATGTTGAGTATGGCTTCATACCAGTAGACATGCTCAATCAAGAAGGGAGTCACCCAACAGGAGGGAAAGGCCTTGGTTCATGCTTGGTCAGTCAAGGAGGGGTTGGCTCTGAATTTGGAATTTGGTTTGAGAAAGTGAATTTTTTTTTTTTTTTTTTATCGGTTTAAGTAAATCAAATACTAATGGTATATTTTATTTACAGACATGTATAACTTTTTTGTTGCTTCTGAAAAATCCTCTTTTACAACATGTGATGTACACTTGCACTTTACATTGTGAATAAAATCTGAATTCTTGACTTAAACGGATTGGAATATACCAGTTTTGATGACATATAAGACCCACTCTCGTCTTTTTTTTGGTTTCCCAGTCTTAGATATTCATAAATTTGTAATAAATACAGAAAATGGAATTCATTTTAAACTGAGCATAAGAAGAAACCCGTTCTATTTTGATGTACATTTTGGAATTTGTTTCTATCTGAAATTCCGGGATGAAGAATTATCCTTATTTACATTATTTATGCCAAGACAATTGTCCTTATCTTTGTTGTTATTATCACATTTCACCAGGTGCTTGTCAATCTGAGTAAGCTTCAGGGAATTTTAAACAAAACCCATTAATTTATAGGAGGTAGATTCATTGCTGTCATATTCCATTGGTGAGCAGCTTCTTCCACAAATTACTACTTTGTAAAACCAACTCTCAAGAAAATGCTTCCTCAATCACTACAATCTTAACCTGTTCAAGTCTAGGGCTAGCCATTATCTTCCCTACATATCCCTATAAACTGTGTCTCTTGCTCCGTAGCCCTCTACCTTGAGTGGCTCTTAGGCTTTGTGCAGGGTGAACATTATTATAAAAATAAAATATGAAAATTTTTTAAATAGATCAACAAGCACCTGAAGAAGGTCGGAGAGTACAACAGTCAAAACCTTTTGATAATAACAACAAAGATGAGGATAAAATGGTCCAAGTTTAAGTGATGGAAATAAGAATTTTTCTTAATATTTCCTGCATAAATGCGTAAGTGCAGTTCTTATAAGCTATCATGTATGCTAATTAATTTTAAGTAGTTAACCAATTGAACTTAACATATGATGCAGTGAAATTAAAATGAAAAGCATTTTAGGCATGATATTTGATTTGTAAATTTCTGACGTGAGACTATCAGCTTTAAGTAAAAGTATTAAGCTGAGTTATAAATAATTTCAATTTTTGTTTATCATCTTTATTCTTCAAAAAATAAAATACAATTACATTTTATTCAATATATATTCACCGTTATTTGAAATGACTTGTTACCACTTATCAGGCAGCTCTTTGATGGAGTGGTAGCACCTGTTAGGGTCCCAGCTATGGGCAAATAGTTAATCCCCAAACTGGGGTCAAAACACTATGAAAGTGTAAAAATAGGTTTTAATACTAGCAATACATTTTTGGAAAAAATATTACCAGCAATACATAAAAAAAAAAAAAAAATTACCAAAAAAAATATTATCAACAATAAATCCTTGTCAGCATTAAATAACTCATTGAGGTTGATATGCTGTAAAACAAACCAAATCAAACTAAGCAGTTCTTTGATACATTTTGAGTAAAATTTTGCAGGTTTTGATGTAAAAATGGTTTGAGATGCTCACAAATATTCAGTAAAAAATATATATGATGGATAAATTTATTCTGTATTAGAATAATTTAAATATTAAATGCATAAAAAAAATTCAACATGATCATTTACTCACTTTTGTTTAATAGACATTAAATTATATCACTTAGCATCCTCCATAATTTATTTAGGCTTTTCAGTTAACCTGATGAATATGAATGTGTGTCTCCTTATATTTAATAATAAGGAAAACTAACATTTTTACTTTTGTTTATAGGTACTTGTTGCAAAATAGAATCCTCATATCTGCCTTGATAAAGTCCATCAGAGGATAAAATGCAACAGCAAATATAAGTTTTCCTTTAGTCTTTATTCATACTGCCTTCTTATAGATACATTGTAGTTACATCTGAAATTCTTTTATATATATATATATATATATATATATATATATATATATATATATATATATATATATATATATATATATATATTGTCAGACAGACTGACTGTTTTGCTGTATCACAGCTCTTCAGTGTGGCTAGACATTTGATTGTTTCAAGCCAGAATCAAAACCCGGCCAATTTGGCATCAGTCATAGATCATACTCCTAGGCTATCCTCACACGGCAGAGAGAAAGGGAAATTTTAATGCTTTTCTATGTGAAATATATATATATTTCCTTCAATAATATAAGCATATTGTATCTATTTATTTTTATACTGATCCTTTCCAGTTGTTTAATCAGTTTCTTGATGTTAAGATGAAATTCATCAAGGGAGGTGCCATAGTTTTGTTTTTTATTTTTAACCCAAGAACTTTCATTCTTTTCTAAGACCATCTTCAGTGGTAAATTACAAAGACAAACTCACAACGGAATTCAGATTTTATGGCAGTTACAATAAGTTTGTCTTTGTAATTTACTCCTGAAGGTGATCTTAGAAAAGATCAAAAGTACTTGCGTTTTAAAAACAAAAACTAGATAGTCTTCCTTGAGGAATTTCATTTTAACATCAAGAAACTGATTAGACAAATGGAAAGGATTAGTATAAAAATAGACACAATATTTCTATCTTATTCAATGTAACCTGTTTGAATGAAGATATATTTGCATATATATATATATATATATATATATATATATATATATATATATACATATAAATATAGATAACTAGACTCGTTTAAAAAACCCTCGAATTTTTGATTTGCTAATCAAATCAATCTCGAGGGAAAAAAAGGTTTTAAAAAAGAAAGAGCTACAAACATGAACTTCTGCCGAAAAAAAATCGCACAGATGCAGGTCTGAAGCCCAAAGAAAAAAAATGATACGAATAACAACTAACTAACAAAAGAGCTCAATACAATCGTAGAGCAGACCTAGATCTAGTATCTATCTATCTATCTATCTATCTATATATATATATATATATATATATATATATATATATATATATATTAAAATTTCTGATTACCATATGGCTATTACTTAATGACTGTAATAATTTTCCTAGTTAACGTGTTTTTAATAAAATCTTCTTGGATACAATGGGTTAATTTGGCTTTGCTTCTGATAGAGTAGATGAGAAAGACTTGAAACCTGAAACATTGAGTGTCTGTGTATTTTTGTATTTTTTTTTTTTTTTTAATACATTTTTTAACTTTAAAATTTTGCATTATTCATAAGTCCTATTTCCATTTCCACTGCATTCATTTTCAAGGTTTTCTCCATCCTGGGTATAATGATAAACTACATCCGGCAGCAAGGCCTCTAATCAGGAGGCTTTGAGGAGCGTAGAGCCATCTCTTAATTGCTCTTGTATTCAGGTCCACCCTGACCTTGGGTGGTAGTGCCTGTCAGGATCCCAATTATGAAAGTATAAAAATATATTTTTATAGTAAAAATACCTGCAATACATTTTTGAAAAAAATTACCAGAAATACATTTGATTCTCGACAAAATCCCTCTTTAAAAAAATGCATCAATGAAACCTGATCTACAAACTGATTTCTTACAAAGAATACATATTCTGTTCATACGAACCTATCTTAAAAATCTTGTCTGCATTAAATATCTCATTGCAGTTGATATCACAGTTTCCGTGACCCATTAAGGTTGTGGGGGCACATATATACTGCAGCCGCAGTAGAAGTGGTGGTTCAAGGTCAAGATAGCCTGATGGAGTCCAACCCTCTCCAAGCTGGTTTTGAATTCAGAGTTCTCCTAGACAAGTTGCCATCCAAGGCTATAGAACCCAGTCTGTCCTGCTATTTACCCATAGCTGAAGGGAGAAGAGGATTCATACCTTTCCCAAGGGTATTAGCACATAAGTGAATGTAATGGATTCAACTGAAATTCAAACTTGGCTCTCTGATTCCTCAATCCAAGTCCCCCCCCCCCGATACATTATTCCAACATGCCTCTTACATAGAATACATATTCTGTTCATACAAGCCTATCCTAAAATTCTTGTCAGCACTAAATAACCCATTGATGGTGATATGCTGCAAGACAAAATAAACTAAACTAAGGTTTTCTTACTGAGTAACCTCAGTGGCAGATTGAAGCTCAAGCTTTAGGGCCTCAAAGTAACATTTTTTAATGAGTGAATTTTTCAACAAAATAGCTGGGGTTTTTTTTAAGTGATAGAATCAATGGCTTGAAGTCACTAATGTTGGCCTTAGAATCTGCTCTAATGTCCATTTTATATGGCCCCAAAATTCACCTGAACTTATATCAGAACCCTCAGCTGTATAGGCTTGTTGAGCTCACCAAAATCTATACTATTGTTGCTCATTATAAAGGGCCTCTCCTATCTGTTCACTCTCCAAGGCTCCAAAAGTGTATCTGCCACTGAGTAGCCTCATTATTGATTTCAGTGAAAATTATTTTTCTGTTGCCATAGCAGGGCATGACAACACCTCCAAGAAATTTAAACACAATATCTTTTGTTAATCAGTCATTTGCAGTGAACAAAAATACCTACAGACTGGTTGAAATAATTTTCCAATAAGTTTCCTTAGGATCAGTCTTTCTCAAAAATTCTCTATTCCTTCCATTGGGGCTATATGGTTTCTCATGTTAGTCCATCTGGCTTTCATATCTTTTAACAAAAACACTAATTTCTTCTTTCTACAGCTTTTCTTCATGCAATATTCTAATATTTTTTAAGTTTTTATTTTTTTGCTATATCTTTTGCAGTTAATTAACAATATCTGCTTTTAATTTATTAAAAGTTACATTTTATTTCTTTCAGGTTTAATCATGCATATTTATATATATGTAATAGGCAAAACTTGTAATCCATAAATATATATATTAAGGAATTGTATTTCTGATCAATCAAAATTCGTAAATAATTATATAGGCCACACTACAACATGTTTGACGCGCAGACTCGCTCTACATCTTTCTGACCATAGCTCAATTAGATCTCATTTAAATATTCATGGAGACCTACCGGACACTATCATAATATACTTGTTGACAACACAAATGTAAAAGCATCATCTACATGCAAAAAAAGGCTAAAAATAATGGAAGCCTTATTAATAAAAACAAAAAACCAACACTTACTAATATTAACTTTGAACATGGACACAATATCTTGACTGTGTTTTGAAAAAAATGAAAGCATTATATAAATACATACATGCAACAAACTATTTCTTATTTAACAGTTAAAATATTTAATCCTTGAAAATGGCTAAATGTATAGCCGAAAATGCTCAGATAAAAAGAACCATTGGACAGTTTTTATATAATTTATCATCTGAAAAGAAAAAATATTAGCCTACATAAGAAATTGTATAAAAAAAACTAAATCAAAGCACCTTGTCTGGCATATTCAATGAAATGTGAATGAAAGAAGGATTGCTGCCTAAATACACAAATATATATATATATATATATATATATATATATAAATAAATCACATGAGTTAGAAACATCCTTTCATAGGCTTTAACGTTAAACATTTTTACTCTTTCTAGTAGTTAGGCCTTTAGACCTTTTTTCAGTATTTTTTGTTCGAGACTTT
Source organism: Acanthosepion pharaonis (assembly GCA_903632075.3). Taxonomy (NCBI): domain Eukaryota; kingdom Metazoa; phylum Mollusca; class Cephalopoda; order Sepiida; family Sepiidae; genus Acanthosepion; species Acanthosepion pharaonis. The sequence goes on from CAHIKZ030001583.1 coordinate 765,747, forward strand.
ATCTGGATAAGTGTTTTAGGTTTTGACAAAGTGTCTGTTGTTTCCATCAATGGTTTTTGTTTTTCTTTTAAATATATATATATATATATATATATATATATATATATATATATATATATATATATATTCCAGCTATGGGTAAATAACAATACAGACTGGTTGCTATAGCCTTTGACGGCAACTGGTCTAGGATAAAGGAAAAAAGCCTGTGGTGGGTCGTTTGCAGACCTTTGGCATATATTGCACCAGGTCTCTGTATTCAACCCTTAAAAATTGTGGTTGTTTCTGCACAAAATCTTTTCAAATTACCACATTATCAAATGTGCTGGTGTCTAGTTATTGGTTCCTAGGAACTGAGCTTCTTGACCCTCATAAGTCAAACATGACGGGAGAAGTCAAATATATATATATATATATATATATATATATATATATATATATATATATAACCATAATAAAAAGACAGAGACTTTTAGTTAACCATTTTTGTTTATAAGTTTTATTTCATGAACACTGTGATGTTCATCTTAACCGAACGACAACCTGCCACACGAATGGTATGCTGTCATTCTGATGAGATGAACATCTCAATGTTCATGAAATAAAAATTATAGACAAAATGGTTAATTAAAGTCTCCATCTTTTTATTATGATTATAATGTCCTGTAGTCTACATTGAGCCGTCCCTGGATTTATATCCTCCTCAGAATTGTCCCTTCCCGTCACAAACTGGTAAAATGGATAATTATACTCACATATATATATGTATGTATGTATGTGTGTATATATATATATATATATATATATATATATATATATAGGGTGCGATGAATAAATCGTCTAAATTAGGCAAAATGAAAATAACACTACAATAGAAGAAACTGTTAGCATAGAACTTACAGTGACATCTAGCAGCCAATTCAACTGTAAATTGTTAAGAACTTGTTACCAATCTTGTACTGCACTTACATTCAAAAAGTCTAGGTACCATAGCTAAGAGTTCATATGAACAATTACCATGAAAGTATTTATATAAAAGGCACAGGTAAGCAATTTTATGGCGATGGGAAAGTGACTGAAGCCAAGCCACCAGATTAGGACCAATAATATTGATGATTCTTCTTTGGAATTTATCAAGAATATCTCAATATATAACAGGAGCATCACACGATATGTGGCAGAAATAATTGAGGCATGGACAAATGGTAGACTTAGTTATGTATGGTAGATTCTGGAGATAATAATTGTCTAGCACGACACCTTGAACCAGCTTTTTTACCAGCAGACCTAACAACAAATTTTTTTGTGTATATATGTATATACATATATATATATATATATATATATATATATATATATATATATATATATATATATATATATATATATATATATATATATATATATATATATATATATATATATATATATATACACATATATATATATATATACATATATATATATATATATAATTATTTATTTAAAATATGATTCCAAATCGCTACATAAGAGGTCTCATGTTTCAAAACAAGAGCCGAAAACTTCAATATAATCCTTTAAATTAAATTGAGTTGAAAATAAAATGGGCTCCGTTCCATCTTCAAGCGAAATTTTTGTTGGAATAACGTATATCTGAAATTTACTTGTTTTAAAATTGAAATCAAAATCCCCCATGGTAACAGCTAGGGTGAATTGTCTAAATTGGGTAGGCGAGTGTAGGGTGTTTATAATAAGTAGCGGTATAGAGATACTTTCAAGGTGTCAAAATAGGAAAAGGTGGGGTGTCAAAAATGAAACGGAAGATGTATTGGCCATCGTCTAGTTTGCTTGTCTATGGAGATTTATTTATTTATTTTATTTTATTATGAAAGGGAATTGTGCATATAAAAAAAGAAAAACTTTCGTAACGCTTCTGTCACTTTCCTATTGCTATGACATTGCTTCACTGTTGTTTTTATTTTCACAAAGCCTTTCAGTGCCATGGGTGGAGGTAGGTATATTGATTGCTAATCTACAAATATTGTCCTAAAAACAATTCTCTATTTTTTAAAAACTGATCTTCACAGCATCTATTTTCTTTCTCTCTCTCTCTCCATTTTACTCTTTTCTCCCTCTATATCTGTATATATTTATCTATCAGTCTGTCTACCTATGCATTTATGTCATTTTGCAATTGCTTTGCACTTATAAATTAATAATAAACTTTCTGCTGTACAGCATTTTTCATTTTTATTTTCAGTACAAGTCAAGCATTCGTTTCATATTTACAAGTCTAGCATTCGTTTCATATTTACAAGTCTAGCATTCGTTTCATATTTACAAGTCTAGCATTCGTTTCATATTTACAAAGTCTAGCATTCGTTTCATATTTACAAGTCTAGCATTCGTTTCATATTTACAAGTCTAGCATTCGTTTCATATTTACAAGTCTAGCATTCGTTTCATATTTACAAGTCTAGCATTCGTTTCATATTTACAAGTCTAGCATTCGTTTCATATTTACAAGTCTAGCATTCGTTTCATATTTACAAGTCTAGCATTCGTTTCATATTTACAAAGTCTAGTTTCAATTTACAAGTCTAGCATTCGTTTCATATTTACAAGTCTAGCATTCGTTTCATATTTACAAGTCTACTATTTATCTATGCTTTGCTGCTCCTCCTATACATTTAGAGATTTTTGATAAAATCCAAAGAAGAATCTGCAATATTATTGGTCCTGAGTTGGCATCTCGCTTTCAGTCACTTTCCCCATCACTGTAATGTAGTTTCCCTGTACCTGTTCTATAAATAATTTAATGGTAATTGTTCTGATGAACTTTGCTCTATGGCATGTAGACTTTATAAATTTAAACACAATACTAGATTTAAGCATAGTATTAGATTGATCGCAGAGTCTCAACATTTTAGAGTTGAAATGACTAGATGTAACCATAAGTTCTGTGCTAACAGTTTCTTTTCTCACACTTCTTGCTTGTGGAACTCTTATTTGGTTGCATGCTTTCCAGCCAAATTTGATCTTCAAAAATTTAAATGCAGTGCCAGGTTTTATCTTCTGTCTTCTTAGTTTCTGTTCTTTTAATAGTGTTTTCTTTTTCTTTCACACTCAGTACCCTCATCTTCACATATTTTAGTGGCTTTATTGCCATGCTTAGGATGAAATGACTAAAAGAAAAAAAAAATTCACAAATCAACAATAATCCACAAGGCTATTGTACTGTACAACAATTCCCTTTGGAGAAATAAATATGGTTAAAAATTCAAAACAAAACTAGCAACACAAGCAACCTCTCCAAGCAATCTTGAAGTGTTCTTAAAAAAGATTGATGATTTGTTTTTATAGCTTATAAAACCTTTGCAGGTTATTTAAAGCCAGAAAGTTTTTTTTTTTTTTTTGTTTGTTTTTTTTTGTTTTTTTAAGATAATGACAAGAGTCTTGACACAGTACCTGCCTGAGTTCAATCCCTGGGCCTGGTGGTGTGCACTTGGACTCAGTGGAAACTGGGCAATTAATAACTGAGCAAGGCTAGAAATAAGAACTAGACAAGATATCCCTAGACATGGGCAGTGGAATGAGAACAATCTATACCCATAAATTAAATAAATTCCTGTAGGTTAGCTGGATTGATGTACAAGGTCAGAGGGCACAATGACCAAAATGTTTTGATAGCAACAACAAAGATTAGGACAATAGTTCAAGTGTAAACAATATTTCTAATATTTTTCATTCATTTAAACATTTTTTCTTTCCTTGCTTTTATCCTGTATTTCCCAGTATTAGTCTGTTTCTTCTTTCTGTCTCCTCTCCATTGAAATGATATTTTTCATTTGTTGAAGTAATCCTCCATTCCTTGCCTTCTATCTAAACATTTTCTGATGCAGAAGTAAGGAAAAACTAAATGCACTTGCTTTGTCAATAATTGTTTATTCTGTCTTACAAAAGCCTCTAACTTTGCAATTCTTCTGCCTATTACTCTTTCCATGTTTTGCATTCTGGCAATTGCTGAAAATAGAACCGTCAATCATTTTATTCAGTCTAGAGAAACCAGAATTTTATCTCTTGAATACACGTCATCATGGCATCAAAACTAAATGTATCTCTTTCATTTTCTCAAGGCAACACTGTGTGGTTTAGAGTTCCAAAAATAGGGAATAAATAGAACCACGAATTTCTCATTCTGCAAACCATTCAAACTTGCTTCAGGTTTGTCATTTTAGTTAGTTGACTGTTTTTTTTGGTTTTTTTTTAAATTTATTTTTATTGATATTCTCCATTTATATTGATTCATTTAGATCAGTTTCTTTATCACTTTTAGGCCATCCACACCGCCATAGTAATAATGGCTGGAATATCAAAAATTCTAAGGACCCCCCCCCAAAAAAAAAACCACCACAATGCAATAAGATTAACAACAATGGCCTATGGCTTCATCAGATCAATAAAAACATCCCCATAGGATCAGTGGTGATGTATTTCCTTTTTCCCAACTATCTGAATTCATCAGAAATTCATCCAATAAAGACCAGTTGATATTATTCAATAGATCTTCTGTGGCGACAAAGGAGAAAACCAAGTCTTACTTTAGAAAAGAATTTGTTCTCTATCAAAGGAGAAACTGAGAATCAAGACTAGGTTGACTTTTGTAGGCCTTGAAATATGGTAATTGTTTGCGCTTCACTACCAGTCTCGACCGATCACAACCTTTCTTACTTCTATGGCTTAGAGCTACATCACATTGAAACACCAATTCCAGTATGATACCGAAGTTAAGCAACATAAAGCCCACTCATTACCTAGATGGATAACCACTTGGGAATACAAGGTGCTGTAAACTTGGATGTGTGGATGATTTACTGCATAATGTCTCAGAATTGTTAATTAGAGAGCCAATTTCCAATTCTTTTTGGGTTTGTTATATTTACTTATGCGCAAATACCCTTGGGAAAGGTATAAATCCATCTCTTCTCCCCCCCATCTATGGGCTAATTAGTAAAACTTACATCACTAAAATATTATCTCCCCTGCCCTAAATTCTTACAAGCTAAAAATATTTCTGGCTTTAAAAAACCTGCAAAGAGTTGATAAGTCCTAGAAAACCAATCAATCACTGATCAACTACATAGGAATGTCTTTTAGATTTATTTACATTCTTTGGAATGTGAATATATGGAAACTATCATAGCCACAAATTGAGAGATCAATTTATATATTGATTGTAATATAAAATTGACCCCCCACTTTATGTCCACGTTATAATTTCTTGTTTGTTTATCAAATTCTGATTAGTATTGAATCCACTTTTTCTCCTCCAGCTATGGGTTAATTAGTAAGACTTGTATCACTAAATCATTATCTAAAAAAAAAAAAAAATTATTATGATCTAAAAATATTTTCTGGCTTCAAAGGTTTGATAAACCATAGAAAACAAATCTATCAATCAAATACTGATTAGCTACACAGGTACGTCTTTTAGATTCATTTACATTCTCTGGACTATAAAATGTATAGAAACTACTGTGGCCATTTAGATTTAATTTTCTTTTTGTTCTCAACATATTCTACTAATTAATCAGTTTCAGACAAAATAAAAACCTTTGTATTGAAAATTACTTAAGATACCCTGTTCTCATCAGCCATAACCATGGGAGGTAACACACAGTTTTGATGACTAAGGCAGTACTACTACTCCTGTCACCAACAGTAGCTTCTTCGATTTATTTTTTTATTTTTTTTTTTTTTTTTTTTTGTGAGTCAGATTTTCAATGTTGCATTAAAAGCATTTGCTTTTGGTTGTTAACCAATACACAATGTGCCTGTAGCGACCATTATCAATGACGTAGAATCAAAGGTAAGCAGATGTTTCACATCAGAAGTAGCATTGTGCTGTAAGCATGGTTTTAATTATCTTTGATTAATTTGAATTTTGACCAAATCCAACTTGATGCCAGTTGAGCTGTGGCCTGGAGACGATGTGAAGCACTCTTTATGCACCAGCCACTGATTCCCACCTTCAAAAGCAAAGTAATTTTCAAAGAAACTAGCATTAAACTTTGAGCTATTTCTTGCTTCTCAAGTCATAGACAGAAATATATAAACAAATAAGTCACTAAGTAAAACCGTAAATAAAAGATATGCTTTTCCTTCATCTTCTGTACTGATTTGATCTTATAATTCTGTATTTCAAAAATATTGGATATGAAGATAGAAAAGGCAATTACTTCATTAGTCTTAATTGATATTTTTCTACATACAACGGGTGAAACAACTGCGATACTCTGCCCTCATCAACAGCCAACCAGGGGAGGTAACACAGTATGGCTAAGGTGGTACTGCCACCCCTGGCACTACCAGCTGTTTTTAGCACCAGAGCAGGTATTGTTTTTGTGTAGAATTGTCAGTGTCTGCAAGTCAGATTTTCAACGTTGTGTTAAAAGCCTTTGCTTTTGATCATTAAACAAAATACAACACACTCGTAGCAACTGCTATCAATGGTGTAGAATAAAAGGTAAACAGATGTGTATTTCATTGTGAAGTAGGATTGTGCTTTGAATCTTGACCAGATCTAACTCGATGCCTGTTGAGCTGTGTTCTGTGAAGCATTCTATTCATTATTGAATGGATACCAACTTGAGATTTAATCCATGCCTTGAATATTGTTGCCATATATGGTCTGGTGCTTCTGCTGTATATCTAGAGATTCTTAATAAAATCCAAAGGATCAGCAATATTGTTGGTCCTGCCCTGTCATATCAACTTCAGTCACTTTCTCACTGTTATAACTTTCTTGTACCTTTTTTTATAAATACTCTCATGATAATTGTTTGGATGACCTCTTTGCTATGGTACCTCCTAGACTTCATGAACTTGGTGCAAGGTCTCATCAATTCACAGTTAAATTAGCTAGATGTAACCATAAATTCTATACTAACAGTTTTTCTCACACTTCTTATTTGTGGAACTCTCTTCTGACTTCATACTTTCCAGCCATCTTTGATCTTCAATAATTCAAATGCAATGTTAATCATCATCTATTGTCCTGTTGATTACTTTTCTATTGTTCTTTCTCTTTAATGTTTCTCTTTCATGCTCAGCATCTCCTTGTGTCTTAGTGGCTTTACTACCTTGCATGGGGGTAATGTGATTATAACAAAAGAAATAAAATTATAATTTATAGAGAAAGTTAAAATTTACTCATTTAAGACATGCAGTGGAATGTCGGTTCGCGAATTTAATTTGTTTTTGAAGGCCATTTGTAACTCGAAACGTTCGTAACCTGAAACTATTTTTCAATAGGAATCAATGTAGAGAAAAAAGTCACATTACAATAAAATTGAGAAAAAAAAAAGCACAACACACGAAATGTATACAAAATGGCGGTCAACTCTGAAATTATTCCATTCAGATTAACTCTATTCGGCAATATTGTTTGAGAACCGAGACATTTTCATCTCAAATTTTCTATTTGAAAACCGATTTGTTTGACATGTGAGATATTTGAGTACTGAGGATGCACCGTATATCAAAATTATTAATCTGCAAATTTGGGCTTTTAATCTTGTTTAATTAAGTTTAGAAATTTTACAGACTTCAAATAGAGCCAAAGTTTTTCTGTTAAATATGTATATGTTCTTGTCTTTACTACTTTGTCTGCATGTCAGATATAAATAAAAAGACAATATATCAAGTTGCACATCTAGTCAGAGGTGGTGGGGGGTAGTAAGAGAAGTCATTAAGAAATCTTCCTTTGTTTTGTCCCGTAGTTCTCAACCTTTTTTACCAAACGCACCCTTTTCATCAGATGTCAGAATGTCATTCTCATTTTCAAGATTGTCCGACTCAAAAGGTGCATTTCAAATAATTAACATTTTATTGAAAATCTTCATCCTTTTCCATATTAGTACATATACAGGGTGCGATGGATAAATTGTCGTCTAAATGATGCATGCACACACACACACACACACACAAAAAAAAAAAAAAATTAATATATGTCTTGAGTAGCTTAGTGGTTTTCAACATTTTTTGCCCAGCGTACCCTTTTCATCATATGTCGGAATGTCATTCTCCCCATTTCCAAGCTTGTCCAACTGAAAAAATGCATTCCAAATAATATGCAAATATTATTGAAAATCTTCATTCTTTTCCATATCAGTACATATGCATGGACTAGTTTTAACCTGTGAAAATTTTCACAATTTTTCTATTTTAACATTCTGGTGAATCTTAATTCCGAAGCTAATTATTGAGTAAGCTCATAGTGAGTTTTATGGCAATAAAATATCCATAGAAATTACCCTATTCCATCATTAAATATTTGAGCTTAACACTTTTAACAAAATATTGCAATAACAATCATAAATATGAATGCTCCATTCTGAATAAGACTATAAATTACATCCGTGTCATAAACTATATCCAACAGCAATGCCTCTGATCAGGAGGTTCTCAGGATTGAGGAACCACCTCTTAATTGCTGGTGTTTCCAGGTCCACTCTGATTTGGGGTGGTAGCACCTGTTAGGGTCCCAGCTATGGGCAAATATTTAACCCCCAAACAGGGGTCAAAACACTGTAAAAATAGGTTTTAAACCAACAATGAATTTTTAAATAAAAAATTATTGTCAGCAATACATTATTACTAGCAATACATTTTGAAACAAAAATATGACCAACAATAAAAATCTTGTCGGCATTAAACAAGCCATTGAGGTTGATATGCTGTAAAACAAACCAAAACCAAAATATGAATGCTGGTCATTATTTTAAGAAGTGGATACAAATGAAAAGATCTGAAATCAACAACTTCTCCATTTCACTTTTATCTTCCCCTCTTTCTTTCTTTCATTTTTTTCACTGAAACCATGTAGTGTCTTTTCCCCCTTTTCCATGCAATCAAAATGGAATATTCCATTATGAGGTATTGGCTAGGCGTATTGGTCGTGCAAACTAATGAAGGGAGGGACAAACACAATATTATAGGATTATTTTGGAAGAGGTATTTCACAAATTTAAACACAATAGAAAATGTTGATGCATTTTTAAACTTGGATACATGTGCAGTAATTTGTTTTAATTCATAACTAATTATTATATAAACTGAAGAATGCTTCAATAAACAAATTTCAATAGAATGCTAGGGTATTTTAATTCAATAAACGAAATTCTGTAAATAAAAAGAAACAAACAAAAATAAAATATTTTTTCCTCCCCTCTTGAAACCCCAAAATTATCCCCCTGGTTGGGATTTCCAGCTTGTCTACTTTTTGTCGTATGGACACAAATCTTCATGAGAAGAAACAAAGAAAAATTGAAGTACCTTAAAAATTTCTGGATCATAAAAATGTTGGATTTACATTTTGTCTGCTTTTTTCTTTTCCTTTTTCTTAGTGATCATTTTTACAGGGCCATATTTTTCACCACCTCTTACAACTTTAAATCAACAATGTGCAGCCTCTCTATTGGTAGATTGTCAGATTATTTGAATGTATATATTTGCATTATCTGGTATGCTCTTTGGACTTTGATTGCACAATTATACTAATTTTAAAAGCAAACTTGAGTAAAATTAACACGAAACCACAAGAAACACTAAAACTGAGATTTATTTTTATGAAATCTTTTCTTTTTTCCAACTCTGTACTGATTACAAAGTATTTACCAGGTTGAACAAAGTGGTTAACTATTAGACTTGATGTGTTTATCTAATAGTAACAACCTGAGACTAGGCAAAGTTACTCATCTGCCATGTATTGACAATCTGTCCCAGTGATGTTGAAAGAGTGATGACTGAATTCCAGTGTCTTTCAGTACAGATTAGTTTTAATAATCTGGATTCAGGAGTCTAGCCATTTCAATGGCAATATGGTGAGAATTAAATCTGGTAGTCAAGAGTTTGTAGTTGTGAATTTTTAAAATAACAGGACATCAATACAGAAGAGGAAAAAAAACGAAACAAAATTGTTTAAAAGTAATTATGAAAATTTAAATCTTTGTCATTATTAAAAATATACAAGGATTACAGCCATATCACATTAAAACACAGTTTCCCTGATGATCAGCAAAGTTTAGCAACATCGAGTCTGGTCAATGCCTAGATGAGTGACTGTATAGAAATGCCAGTTGCCGTAAACTTCGATGGGAAGGCAGTGTAATGGATAATGGCTCAGAATTGCTAATCAGAGAGCCAAGTTCCAATTTCACTTGGGTCCATCGTATTCACTTGCGTATCCTTGGAAAAAGTATGACTTCACACCCTTTCCTACCAGTTATGGGTTAATTAGTAAGACTATACCTTTTCAACTTCAAAATGGATTTATTTTCAAGTAAAAAAATTAATCAACTTCAAAATGGATTAATCAACTTCAAATTGAGAAAATGTCAAAAACCTAAAAACAATCAACTTCAAAATAAGAATAAACAACTTCAAATTGGAATAAACAACTTCAAATTGAGAGATTTTTTTTGGTAAATTGAAAATTATTTTTTCAAATCATTTACCTCATGAGTAAGGAAATTGACTGTTCGTCTTCATTATATAGATGAAGAAAAAACCAAAATACAAACAACTTAGAGGTCAAGAAAGCATTGGGTGAGCCTACAGTAAAAGTAGAAGAAAGTCCTGTATGGGCAAAAATAATGATTGATGATGATGCTGGAGAAACCTCTACAAAAGAAACTGAAGAAGAATTAGTAATAGCTCCAAAGAGGACTTACCTCAAGAAAACTGTAGCTGGCGAAAAAAAGGCCCAGATTTTAGCTGCACATGCCACAGCAGGAAATTGGAAAGACCTGGCAAGAACAATTGGTGTGCCTCTGCCAACAGCGTACCGTTGGTTAGACCAGGGTGCTGATAAGAGTGACTCTAGGGGAGGAGCAAGAAAATATAAAATTACGCAAGAGCATAAGAATTTTATGGCCGAATTAATTGAAAACTCTCCTAGGGTCACTCTTCAAGACATTGTAAATAAGTTGGTTGAAAAGTATGAGGTTCGTGCATGAGAAAGCACTTGGACTCCATGGCCTTTACTCTAAAAGCGGTTCATTATGAACCAGAAGCTGCCAATAATTACGTCAATAAGGCGAAACGTAAGGATTATGCAGTAGCTTTATCAGAATTTCAGTCCCAAAGTGTGCCAATTATTTATATGGATGAAACCAATTTTAATCTCCATATTTCAAGAAGAGAAGGTCGCTCTAAAATAGGCATGAGGTGCACTACAGTCATGACCAGATCCAGGGGAAATAACATCCATGTTATTGGATGTATTAGTAATAATGGATTAATTCATCATAAAATTAAAAGAGGTTCTTTCAAAAAAGAGGATGCGAAAGAATGGACTAGGGAGTGCCTTAGAAAGGCAAATGAAATTTGTGAAAAGGGAGTTGTCTTAGTTATTTATAATGCTCCTTGCCATACTTCAATTGAAGAAGTTGTGGAGGAGGATGAATATTGGCAACACCAAATTTTCAGACTTGCCCCCTATAGTCCGATATTAAATCCCATTGAAAAGGTTTGGTCAGTCATTAAAACTGACGTAAAAAGAAGTATGGCAGACTCAATTGTTGGGATTTTAAGAGGTGATGGCCAGGGATCTTTAACTACTAAAGAATTCCACCTCATCAAGTTAGAAGGGATGATCTCCTAGGCAATTAATAATATTTCCCCTGAGACTTGCACTAACTTCGTATCTGGAATACAGAGATTACTTCCCTCTGTAATTAGCTTAGATGATGTAATCTTTTAAATAAATTTCTTAGGAACGTTTATATTTTTTTATATCCCTTTTAAGTAAAAATAAAAGAATAAATATTAAATTTATTAGTATTATATTAATTCTCAATTTGAAGTTGATTATTTCTCATTTTGAAGTTGTTTTCCAATTTGAAGTTGATTAATCCATTTTGAAGTTGATTAATTTTTTTACCTGAAAATAAGTCCATTTTGAAGTTGATTATTATCAATTTGAAGTTGAAAAGGTATAGTATCACTAAATCAGTATTATCCACCCCCACCAAATGTGGCACTAAAATTCAAAGATGGATTCTATATAATGAAAAATGACTTTGAAAATCTAAACAAAGTATTAAGAAACAGGAAAATTTCATTAGAAACAAAGACAAGTTTTGAACTGCTACATAATATCATTCCTCCTATATGGCAGTGAATGCTGGACAGTCTCCTCATAGATGATGGAAAGATGTGAAGCAAGGACACATGTCCCAGTGGATAAAAGCATTGGTTGAATTCATTAACTTAACCCAAAGAGTTGTGAGTTCAATACCTGGCTACAGCAGTGATGAACAAAAACTTGGAGAGTTAAAGGAAGATAACTGATACTGAGACATCTGGAAGAGGCATGGCATGTAGAACTAGAACAATCTACCCTGGTGGACAAAATAAAGGGTTCAGTTTGAAATTCCAATTACCTGAAAAAGACCGAAACTTGTGAATATGCCAACAAAAACAAGGACAACAGTCCGAGCAATGTAAATAGTTTAAATAATTACAATATCTCATCTCAGAAATATAGATAGATGTGAAGCAACAAAAATACTTTTCTACAGAAGGATACTGAGAATACCATGGATTGAACAATTGATGTTTTATGGAAAAGAAAAACAAAAAGAACACTTATACTTAGCATCAGGAAGAGACAGTTGAAATTGCTAGGGCCCATCAACATCTTCCTTCAACCACCCTATGGTTGGTCGGAACTCCATTGATATTTCCCTTTCCACACTGTTCAGTCTTGTATTGCTCTCCCCAGATCTCCAATGTCCAACACCGAGTCCTGAGCTATCGTGTCTGGGAAAGTCAATTTTTATGAGAAGATACTTCCAGAAGGATGCCATAGGAGTAAGGATGAGACAATTTGTCCGCTCAGTGGCAGTGGCCTACAAACTGTAATTCTTTTTGTTTCAGATTGATCACAATTCTCCATAAATTGTGCTAAGCATTGCATGGGATGTCCAACTGATGTTCTGCATAGTTCTAAGTAGATTTGTATTTGTTCCATCCAATCATCTTTGAAGACAAACAGATAATGTCCAAGTTACTGATCCATACAATAGTTCAATCAATTTTCAAAAGGTTTGGATTTTTAACAAGGATGGAAGGTTTGATCACCAAATCTTATGAAGTTTGTTATGCACATCCCACTTTGTGGATGTTGAAGTCTTTTTGGGAATCTATTATGTGAGATCCAAGATATTTAAAGTCCTCAACTCTTTTGATGGATTTATTATTGAGTGACTTCAACTAGGGCACATAAGGAGAGATGAAAAAAAGAGTACTGACATGTGTTGTAATATTAGACTTACTCTATGACAGTGAATACTGGGCAATCTCTTCACAGATGAAGAAGTGACTTGAAGCAACAGAAATGTGGTTCTACAGAAGGATGTTGAGAATATCATGGACTGGACATGTGAGCAATGACAAAGATACAGAGAAAATGGAAATAAAATGGGCGCTTAACATCAGGGAGAGACTGTTGACTGTTCTTGGGCATGTAATGAGAAACAAAGAAAACTGTGATGGAATATTATCCCTCCAATATGAAAATCTAAGCAAAGTATTAAGAAACAGGAAAATTTCATTAGAAACAAAGAAAAGTGTTGAACTGCTATTTAATATCAGTTCTCCTATATGGCAGTGAATGCTGGACAATCTCACAGACAAAGAAGTGATTACAGACAATAGAAATCTGGTTCTACAGAAGGATGCTGAGAATACCATGGATGGAACATGTGAGCAATGAGGAATATTTATGGAAAATTGGAAGAAAAAGAACACTGAGTAAGAAACAGGAGAGGGCTTAACAATTATTTAAGAAATTGCCCAATAAATTTTGCTTAATAAATTATTCATAAAAGACAAAGATGGAAGCCATTTATAAACAACAAATAAAATCTGTTCCATTCTTTATCAAAGAGCAGCGTATTTTTCCTGTTTTATTTTTATTTTTCGACATCTTCTCTTTGTTCACATTATTTTTTTCTGTAATTCTGATATTTTATTATTAGCAAGAGATTTTATGTATTTATAAACTGGCCTGATAAAGAGAATCCCTCCCCCAACCCTTAGCATGCACACTGTCATTACTGATTGGTTCTATTGATCCACTAAAAGAGTATAGCAAACTGTTGCTACTTGTGATGCTGCTGTGGTAACTTCCATTTTGTATTTTCCTGTCACCATCGAGATGGGCTACTTGCATGCAAATACCTGTCACTGATGTGGCTGCTTCATAGAATGACACATGGTTATTCAGAATAGGCCATGATTGATTGACTGCTTTAAATTGATAATTGCCAGCTATTGTAGATCTTATTCTCAGCCAACCCATATACTTACCTACCAGATGATACCTGCTTCTGTGACTGCAGTCATACAAATATCACCTGATTATTTGTAGAAATTTCTTGGCAAGATGTGAGGTGAATGGTACTATTAGCTGTTTTCTTATGGTGATTTTTCAAACGTAGGTTAGATGTGGCACAGTGAGGATCGAACTCACTACACAAGGCCGAAAGCATGGGGGCACCCAATGAGGGTTGAACACACTAATCAGTTGTAATGATTCTAGCAAGACATGCTTGCTAACCATTACACTACGTCGTGGTGGCCTGTGATTTACCAAGCATAGCTTAGATGTAGCACAAGGCCGAAAGCATGTGGCACCCAGTAAGGATTAAACTCACTATTAAGTTGTAATTGATCAAGCTTGCTAACCATTACACCACCTCAAGGTGCCCTAGATGTTTCCTTATACGGAAACATTTGGCGTTCATTGACTGAGCAGCTAGCATATTTGTGAATGATACCTTTTAATCAGAACATAAGAATAAATTAACATTACAAGAATTAATTTTCAACAAATTGAGCCATTTTTGACAATATCTTATTGAGTAGTTTTAACAGGTAATAGGAATGTCATCCTAGACCCTGATTTAGATCATATGTGGGGGGGGGAGATCAGGTATTAACAACCCAGATGTGATACAATTTTAAGACTTTATCAACAGGTTGATCAATAAGTATCGATAAATGAGCCCTTAGACTAATAGGGGCAGTTCACCCACTTCAGTGAGTTCTAGATACCTCAACCAAGTGATAATTAAGAGAGCCAATGTAGAGCTCTTAGGTCGTCCAAGTTTTCATTCTATAGTTTACACGGATCATGGACTTGTCTGGGTTCGTGTAAACTTAGGTAAGCCTGAGGTTAGGATGGCTTGTTACTGGAAATTGAATGTATCATTGTTTGGTGAGCTGTCCTTTCTAGTCTGATTACCTCCGAACAAACTTTTCCTGTGAAGGGCAGGACTATTCTCTTCCTATGCTTGATCATCGAGCAAGTCGGCAGTGGAGCCATGCTAATCAATTTATATCAGTCTAAGTCATTCAATAGAGTTAAGCATCAATTCCTGGAGGCTGTCCTTTCGGTAGCTGATTTGGGTCATATTTTTACACCTGGATCAGACTTCTGTATGCCTCCTCCAGTACACTAGTGGAAGTGAATATGGGTTTGATTGGAACTATTCCTTCATAATTTGGAACCATTCCTTCATAAGTTAAAGGTGAATCCAGTCCTATGCAGAATTTCCTTAATGTGCTACCGACTAGGTCAGGTATTTCACCTATGCTGACAACATTTCAGTTCTTTCAGCAAAGAAATGAGAAGGTACAAGATGATAATGGGGGTAAGATCAAACATGATAAGTCTGTTGGCTTGCGGTTATGTATGTGGTAGGGAGTTTCTCTTCCTGGGACTTTCCTCTGGATCGACAGGCTGGTCAAGATACTTGGCGTCTGTTTTGGTTCAGATCTCCTCTTGGAAATGAATTGGTCAGAGGTACAGGAGAAGGCTGAGGTTGCAGTTTGTCGGTAGTCTTGGAGGAATCTTTCCTTAAAGATGTGCTACCCAATTCTTCTTTACTGACTCTCCATGCTTCCTCTCCTGTATACCACACTAATGAGTTTAGTAAAAGTCTTGTTCTCCTACTTGTGGAGGAGGTTAGGTTCCCATAGTATATCAGGAGATCTGTTACCTCCAACCTTCTGAAGATGGTCTAGGTATGTCAAGCGTTGAGATTCATCATTATAAGCTTTGCATTGCATTTATAGCCTGAATGTATTCATAATTGGATGGTGAGGGCAAATTCTGTGAGCATTTGTAGGAAGAGGAGCCCCCCCCCCTATTTACCCTGATGTATGTGCTCCTTCTCTCGTGAATGTTGATAATAAATGAGCACCTCTTATGGGCAACAGATGGCCTCTCTGATGTCCGGGCATTGGTCCGTAAGGCATTTTATCATATCTTAGGAGTTTCGTTCAAGATGGTCTGATAGATGAGCTCGGTCTTACAAAGCAGGAGGTTCATTCCATATGTCCTTGGGTGCCTGTGTTGAAATACCTCACTAATGATGCGACATCACTCACCAGGCTGGTGATAAGGCATTTTGTCATTTTGATGCTACTGAGAAATCAGGATATTGGTAATCAGTATTGAACGTAGGCAACCCTGCCCAAAATAGACTAGTTATAGTTTATTTTTTGCTTTAGTTTCTTTCATCATGTTAACTTAGCTAGGGGATATATGCTCATTGGCTCTTTTTTATTTTTGTCCCCACTTTCTTTAGTTTAATTCCCCCTTCCCTCTCACATTTAGATTGACAGACATGTCAGTTCTCCAGTGAATGCTGCATACCTTTCATCTTTTCAAGTGTATCTGTTGTTGTGTTTGAATGATGGTCTGAATTATTTAAGTCCTGCTTTAATTTCATCCAGTTAGCTGATGTTTCTGCCACAATGAAGGATTTTGCAGTGGGGAGGTATGGTGTTATTATTAAATTGTATATATGGGAACTAAATAGAACTTCATAGAGACTTTGGGGTATTGTGGTGAATGTAGTAAGAATGGTAAGTGTATTTACTTGACCCCCCCATGGAGTCAGGTTGTGACACAAGGTCAGTTTTTAACATGGGGACCCAAATGTTTTCACTCGGGCTGCTGGTCCAAGCTGGTCTTAGCTGATCTAAGCTAGTCATAGCTGGTCTTGGCTTGTCCTAGCTGGTCCAGGCCGAAGCCGCCCCACGATAGTCCTAGCCGTGATACCACCAGCCCAGGGACGATCCCTGTGCTAGGTAAGTATCAGTAAGAATGGTAAGTAAGAGTGTGTCGTTTTGGTGTAAGGGATACTGTTATATGTTTGTATCAGTAATTGTGGCTAGCTAGGTATAAGAGAGAATATGACTAGCCTTTCCTATCCCCCCCTTTTGGCCTTGTGCCACATTTTTTTGTATCCTTACAAAATAATGTACATTAGCTTGGTGAATCTCTGACAGACCACTTTGACAATGATAACAACAAAGATGAGGACATTTAATCTGAATGTAAACAATTCAATGATAACAGATTCTCTGCAGTTGCTCTGTGGTAGGAGGCCATTTAAATCTCAGATTTCAAAGACAGTGTCTGCTGTCTGCAGCTAACCAATATAGTTGACTAATTAATGAGTTGCAGCTTTTCTTCTCATGGTCTGACAATTCAGTAATTTTCTGAACAGTTCATTGGCAAGTGACAGCAACAGGTGATAAAGGATGGTGTATATTGAAATCCATCCACTGTCATTTGCAGAAATTACATTAAAAGGCCGATGGCTATTTAAAAGTCATTGATAATGATCTTCCAATCAAGAACAGGTTTCTCAGTTTATCAAAAATACATTTTCCAAACATGCTGGTACCCAAACAAAATCAACCCATAAATTAAAATTAATTCTTCAAACATACCATTGTTTTGGGATAAAAAAAAATAGAATTATAGACCTAAACCCCAAATCATTTTTTTTAAATTTTTTTTTTTAAGTATTACGCCCCAAGCAAGGCGTGAAGCCACTAGGATCCAGGGGTTGCAGAAGATTTGGAGCAAGAGCAGATAGGAGTGATAGAAGAAAGGATGAGGAGAAGGATAGTGGGTAGATCAAGGTAACTGGAGATGTTGATTAACATTACATTTGAATAGTTGGAGATAATAGCTCTCAAGGAAACAGTAATAGGGAAGGGTGTTCCACAGGCAAGAGGTGCGAGGTATGAAGCTATTGGAGTAGAAGAGACGGCTACATTTAAAAGTTTCTACAGTGAAAGGGTGAGATTGGGATGCCAGCTTCGTAGGGTGCTTGAATTCATGAAGTCTGGAAACCAGCAAAAGCAGCTCATCGGAGCAATTACCATGGAAGTATTTGTAAAAAAGACAGAGAGAGGCGACGACATGTCTGTGAGAGAGTGACTGTAGACGAGATGCCAGACCAGGGCCAATTATATTACATATCCGTCTTTGGATCTTGTCAAGAACTCCGAGGTAAACAGAAGGTGCACCAGACCATATATGGCAGCAATACTCCATGCAAGGGCGAATGGTTGATTTGTATATTTGAAGTATCGATTCCAGGGAGAAAAATTTCCTGGTGCGACACAGAGATTCATGTATTTATCCATAAATGATAACTCCAGTATATTATTATTATTTTTATTTTCTTTGGTTTCTGGCGTTTACACATTTCTTTCCGGGTCCCACCCAGAGACCTAAGGTTAGAAATGGCGTCATGACACTTTCCACTGAAAAAAAAAAAAAAAAATGATTACATAGATAAAGCCCTTCGTAAGGTGTGGGCTGTACTTGTCAGAACAATTTTTTGTATCTCCTTGAGGCATGGACTTCCAGGAATCCCTTCAATTAGTCTACTGGAATCTTTTCCAATGAGTCCTAGGGCTCCAACTACAACAGGGATTGTTGATGTTCCCATATGCCACATTTTCGCGATTTCTATTTCAAGGTCCTTGTACTTTGACAACTTTTTGAATATCTTCAAAGATACATTGCAGTCAGCATATTATCATCATTATTATTATTATTATTATTATTATTATTATCATCATTATATTATTATTATTATTATTATTAGTAGTAGTAGTAGTAGTTTTAACCCATGAAAATTTCATTTTGATGCATCTTAATTCTGAAGTTAATGATTGACTAAGCTCATGGCAAGTCCTGTGACAATAAAATATTTATAGAAATTCCTCTGTTGCATTCCTAAATATTTGAGCTTAACAACTTTAACAAAATATTTCACTAACAATCATAAATATGAATGCTGGCCATTATTTTAAGAAGTAAGGCAGTAGATACGAAAGAAGTAAGGCAGTAGATACGAAAGGATCTTAAATTGATAACTTTTTCTATTTCATTGAAACAACCTTTAAACACTATCTTCTTTCTTTCATTTTCTCACTGAAATTAAGTAGTGTCTCTTCCCTTCTTTCCACGTGATAAAAAATGAAATAGTCCATTATTTATTAAGTATTGGCAGGGTGTAACGGTCATGCAAACTAACAAAGTGAAGAACACTTACAATTATAATAGAATTATTACAATATTAATTAGTATCAAAAGTAATTTCATTTTTTATAGATCTATACCTCAAAGCATATTTCAGGTATTTATCTGAAAATGATGGCTCCAGTTTATCATTGTGATTATTATTATTATTTTTTTTTTTTTTTTACTGCAAGGTCCACCTTGGACAAGGCCCGGAGAAGAGCTATTCTAGGTCAAGGGTTACATTAAGGGCTAGTTTATATGGTCAAGCTAATGATTAACTCTCGGCTTGAATAGGTCAAGATTGTAGTGATCAGGGAAACATCCTCTTGGATGTCTGTAGAACAGACACCGAGCAGTTCACAGGAAGAAGCTGTCTGAGTGGAACCTACTTCTCAGGTATTTAATCCATGTCTTCCATTCCATTTATAAGAGCTAAAAGTAAATGTGCTGTAACAACTTGGATGGAGGTAACAAGAATGAAAGATTTATGGGATATTTCATTACATCATCCCATTCAGGAAAGAAAAAACAGAACAAACCACAGTAGGGAGCAACAGGAATTAATACTTGAACTTGTCTTGTTCAGTTCATTCGGAGTTAATTTGAGGTGGGAGGGGGTCAGAATAAGATAGAAGATCCTCTGAGAGAACCTCCAACTGGATCTGGTGACAAATGTTTGGGGGGGGGCAGGGAAGTGCACTTTAATTTATTTCTAACTCTTACCACTTGCTGTATCATGTAACTCCAGAGGTGTTACATTGTACAAATTTTGACGGCCAGGCCCTGTCACAGAATTTGTTCCCAAATTGGATAGCCTCTACAAAAATACTAAAAAAAAAAAAGATTACAATTACAGACATTTATTTGCTTTCAAAGAAAAATCAACAACAAAATCAGATGGAAATATTTTAAAATAATTACAAAAAAATAGCATTTTTATAAATACCAATTTTTCGAGCACTATGAACAAATCTCCTAATAGCATCTGACTAATAGTGGAATCCTCAGACTAAATGCCCAGTACACCACACTCCCAAGAGGATGCTTCCTGGACCACTACAATCTTAACCTCTTCATTATCAATCCTATATATTCTCATAATATGCATTTCTTACTTCCTACTGATTAAAACAAATGCCTAAGAAAGGTGTAGAGTAATTGGCTATGCTTAAATATAATTGGCAGAACTGCCAATGTTTGCAATAAACAATAACAAGAGAAAAAAAAAAAACAAAGCAAAAATAATAAAGAATGAATTTTCTATCAACACAACTTTTCTGTTGTGTTAGTAAAATCAGAAACAACTTATAAATATCAAAAAAGTATGAAAATAAATTGAACGACTCGAAAAACATTATGGCCTCAAATTTATCTTGTTTATATTAATTTCATTTTCGCATAAACTAAAAGTGAATACTTTTTAGTAAGAATTATTAAATAATAATAGTGTGTGTGTATATATATATATATATATATATATATATATATCATTAAAGACCACATATGATGTACTGTGATTAAGAAACTAAACTAGAAACATACACACAACCCATACACTCAGTTAAAAAGCAAAAATAAAATCATCCTTTATAACGGCTAAAAGTAGAGCTGAAAGCCCTCGGAATTACAGAACATTTGGATAGTTTCTACACAGTCTGTCTCCAGAAAAGAAAACACTTATTTTAACACAAGAAAAATTAAATAAAAAGCTTAATTGCAGTATCTTGTCTGTTGTCCTTAATGAAACATGTATAAATTAGCGATTGCTGTGTAAATATACAATAATATATATATGATCATATCACTTGAAGCAAGGCGGAAATGCCACTATTAAGCAAGGGGTTACAGGAAGTGAAAGTGGGAAAGAACACTGAATATAGTGAGGATTGAGGAAAGGACAGAAGATGAATGGGATTCAAGAAGGCAGAAGATGGTGATTGACACTGCATTTTTTGAAGATTGTAGTTATCAGGGAAGCAAGTAAACAGAAGGGAAGTGTGATCAAAGAAAACTGTTGGAGTAGAAGTGGGGGTGCATTTAGTTCTTTCAACAATAAATTGGTGGGACCTATATGTCAATCTAGCTTGCTTAAATTCATGTAGTTGGTGCACCACTGCACAAGCATTTTCTAATTACAAATTTGGCAATCTTATTAAAGCAAAATGCTACTATCTTGAATGGCCACTCTTTAGATCGGCATTAATGCGTAATTAGCAGAAATACCCAACAAAGAGAATTGACAAAGTTTGCAATAAAGAATAACAAGAGTAAAAGAAAGGAACAGGAAAAAAAATGAAAAGTTTAAACAAACAAACAATAGAATGAAAGGCAACATAACACTAATAATTAAAAAAACAAACAAAACTAAGAATGATATTAACACTTCAAAGGGATAAAGACAAACTAAAATGATATTAAAATTCAAAGCTTCAAGACAACAAAAGACAGGACAGAAATGAGACAGAAAAGTGGCCTATCTTATTGGTGAAGAAAAAAATCCCAGCATGCATCTGTGGGTTTTCTCTATAAAGTCTGGATGGGGAACTATTTTGCAGTTGTTCCTGCCAAGTGAAACCAGCAGGGAAAACTCAAAGAAAGGTGTAACCATTAACTGTAAGAAAACCACATTGGCTGCCTCTCTTATCGATGACCAAAAGGTGTGACCTTCAAATTGAAGATCTCTAAATGAAGCAATTACAGAAATTTAGCTATTTGGGTTGTGTAATAACAGGCAACAGAAAGTGTGTGCACAGAGACCAGATGATGTATTGAACAACAAAAAAGACCTCCCATAAAATTAGCAAAATAATAAGGCATAAGAATATTTCATTAGAAACAAAGAAAAAACTGAACGGCTATGTAATATCTTTCCTCCAAAGTGCAGCCACATTCATGAAGTTGAGATACCAAAAAGGAAAGCTTATCAGAACATTTATCATGAAAATATTTATAGGGAAGGCTACGTTATGCTGTAGGAAAATAACAAAAGCTGAGGCGCTAATTCAAGGCTGATAACACTGCAGATGCTTCTAAGTTTTCTGTCAAAAATCTCTATAGATACATATCAGAAGCATCAGTCCAAATGTGAAGGGGAGGTCATTGATGAAAATTAAGGAAAAAGTAAGTCCTTAGACAGAGCTCTTGTGGATACTAGCATCAATGTAAAAAGATCTAGAAGAGTGGCCATTCAAGATAACTTTCATTTTGTGATTTAATAAGATTGAACCAAATCAAAAATTAGATGAGAAGCATCATAGCCCTTCAATTAACTAAGACCAGCATGCTAAACCCTGTTTAATACCTTTGAGATATCTAGAGCAACAGCCTGAGCCTCATCATTTTTATGTGAAACTTGACAGACTCTTTCAGCGATGACCATTAACACATCAGCAGTTGAACTAAAGAAGCGAAAGCTATGTTGTTTGTCAGAAAGAAAACCTAGTGAGGTGAGAGCCTCTAGTACTTTGCCAAATAAAGGTAGAAGACTAATAGGTTGATAGTTCAAAGGATCAAATTCAGTACTAATCAGAATTTGCTTTAAAAAAAAATAGTTATGTGGACATAAAGTGGGGGATCTATTATATATTACAATCATGTTACACTGATCCCTCACTTTGTGGCCACAGTAGTTTCTATATTATATACCAGAGAAAGTAAATCAATATAAGATATGCCTGCATAGCTAATCAGTATTTCAATGATTTATTCATTTTCTATGGTTTATCAATCCTTTGCTGGTTATTTAAATCCAGAAAATATTTTTTTTTTAAGTTTTTTTTTAAATGGTTTAGTGATACAAGACTTACTAATTAACCCACAGCTGGAAATAAAGTTGATTCATACCTTTCCTAAGGGTATTTGCTCATAAGTGAATACAAACAAACCTAGCTGGAATTTGAACTCAGCTCTCTGATTAACAATTATCCATTATGCCACCAGCACATCCAATCTTACAGCATCTGGTATTTCCAAGCAGTCTCCCATCTAGATACTGACCAGCCTTGATGTTGCTTAACTTCGGTGATCATACAGGAACTGGTATTTGAACATGATGTGAATGTAAGCCAGAGGATCAAATGGTTCACCAGTGTTCATAAAAAGAACTACAGAATTTTAAATAATAAATAAATAATTTCACCTATGGTATGTCGACACTGGTTTGAAAATAGCACTAAACACTAGTTTACAATAGAAATGCTAGGGATTAACATTTTAATTTGTTTTGAAAATGTGCGTATTGGTTGACAGAAGACTGTGTAAGTTTGTTATGGTGACCTATCTACATTAGAATGAACTCATCCTCCTTCATAAATACTAACCTGCAAGGCTTCCTAAGGAGGAACTCGGGATGCAGTCTCTGTGTGCAACTTCTGTCGAACTCTCTGCTTTGGCAGAGAGGAACCCAAATGAAACTTTGCCCAAGGGCAAAGTTTTGTCTGGGGAAGTAGACAGATCCCAAACCCAGTTATGTGGGTTCTAAGGGAATATTTTTGGCTGAGCCAATGGGCTCGGAGAAACTCAATGTAAAACTTGACCTTGTGCCACATACATTCCTCATGGGGGACTGTTAAATATCAGTAGTCGGGACGCAGTGTAACCTGACAGTTCGGATGGACACTTCTATCTGCTGACAAATAACACTAATTTTGTATATATGTTCTGTTATTTCAATACGCTTGTTAAACCTACCTTCCTCTTTCTGGCCCCTAACAGGCCACAACAAAGTTTCATGTAGATGTATAAGTACGTCCAAGACATCAGGCATATGACAGAAAAGTCATCCTCATAATGTTTAGATATAACAATGTAAAATAAATGAAAAAATATACATGTCAGCATCTTTATAAGAGGGAGCCAATTTTGTTTTAAATCATGTTTTAGCAAAGGGTTAAGTTATTTATTTCCCTCAATTCATATCTAAATTAAAAGTATGCTAAATATACTCACTTATAAATCTGTTTTGAATTGACATCAGCATGTAACTATCCATATGTGTTTGTGATGTATACGTCATTACAGGTTGTCATAACAACATGAAATTGCAGGTTATTGCCTGGGTAGCCAAAAGACAATAACAATTTAATTAGATGCAAAAAATAAAAAATACAGTGTAACAAACAAAAGAATGAATATATATATATATATATATATATATATATATATATATATATATATATAAATAATAGGATGGAACAGTGAGATTTATAATCCAGAGTTCTTAGCATTTATTTTATTTAAAAAAAAAAAAACAGTGCTCAATATAAAAGTAGAGTATAATATTATAATTATTCTTTTAAAAAAATATGTTTTGCATGAACACAGAAATTTCTAGGTTTCAAAATTGAAACTTCAGTCCTAAATTTAATTATAAAAAAGCTTTTGAAAGTTAAGAGAAAGACAATCTTAGCATCGCTCGACAATGGAACAAAACTCTGGATTTTAAGTTTAATTTTTATAATTAAATTTGAGATTAAAGTTTCAGTTTTGAAATAGAAATTTCTGTGTCGTTATGGAAACATTTTCTAAAATATATACATATATATATACTCTCACATATTATGTGACCTTTGAAGACCTAATTTTGAAGGTAACTTGACTACAGTAAATGGATATATAGTTTGGTCAATGGTGTAGCCAGAGCCAGTAGTACATACGGTAATTTTATATCTTTTGTCTGGTTCGACCCCCTTAAAATTAGATCGGTACGTGAGTATATAGTGTGTGTGTGTGTGTATATATATATATATATATATATATATATATATATATATATAGTCTTAAGATGTGCTCAATATCAGAGATAGAGCATGTGTAAATATTTAAAGTCAACAGTCTGTTTCATGCTAGATACAATCGTCATGGCCTGACAATTGTGTCTAGCATGAAACGGATTGTCGCCTCTAAGTTTTGACTTCAATGTTCACTTATATGCTATATTTATGGGTAAATGTGTTCCATGTCAGAGATAGTGTATGTAAATATGAAAGGCAACACTGAGGTCAACATCAAGTGGCGACAGTATTTCATGCCTCGATGCCAACTTTAGGCCATGTATATTGTGTTTTGGTGCAATTATTTATGCTAGTAAGTGATGCTTTAACAAATAACATTATAAAATAACTACAAATAACTGCATTCAGATCCACAATTACTTCCACTCAATTGCTTCTAGAATAATTTAAAACATAACTGTTACTGCTCAAACAATAGACCTTACTACCTGTAATGCACCACTGACCAGCATATATAAATAGTCTAGTCTGTGGCAGGACCTCTGTAATATCGATGACTGGTGGTGAAAACAGGGCAGTTTTTGTCTTTGGTCCATATTTATTCATTTGAGCACCCCACAAAAAAGGCCTTGTGCCACATCCTTTATGAGGATGTCAGATGAATAAAATCTGATAATGCTGACATATTTTATGAATCTTATGTTCAAAATAAATGTCAGATCTTGCAAGGAAAATTCAAGAAAATAACTTTTTCTTTTATGTTCAAATTTTCTCTTATGCTATACCTGATTTGGAGCTACACAATCTTCATTTTCCATCCTTGACAGAGTCCAAAAGCATTATGTGGCCTTTCTCACAAATGAATCATTGCAAGCCTATTGCTGCTTTAATGCTATTTCCTTGGTAAATACTCAGACAGGTTACATTCCTCAGTTCTACCAGTCTAGACCTTCACACCTGAGACCCGCCATACCACATACACTGAGTCAACTCATTCTTCTTGTATTCCATTAGTAATGAGGAAGTTTCACTGAAACAGCTTCTCCAGAATTGTTATGTTGTGGAATAAACTCCTGAAAATATAATCCCCCAATCACAACAGTCTTAACCACGTTATCTATCCCAAATATCTTCATTATAGGTACCTCCTTAATCCCTGCAAATCCTGCCTTTGCAACAACCTCATTTAGTAATCGTCTATCTTGAGTGGCTCTTGGGCCTTGTATTGGCTGAACAATAATATAAAGAAAAGAAGGATTTAGTAAAAAGAATTTTTTAAAATTTGTGATATAAATAAATCACCCATCAACTACAGAGAAATTTGTATTTGCCTGAATGTCGATGATCTTTAGAAGTACAATTTCAGGCCATTCCTAATATTGCAGACAATTTAATCATTTGTTCTAAAATTAGTCTTTCTTTATTTCCACTCGGCAAAACATGTTATTAACCAATTAAGTCAGTCATTTTTATTGTAGGCTTAGGCTTTTATGTCTCAGAGCTCTTAGCATTAATAACTAGAGAAATCTTATTGTTTTCATGGTGGAGTTGGTGCTTAGTATGTAGGCTGATGGACATAATGAAGAAATTTGATACCACCCACACATTTGTCTTTTTCATGTGCAAATTGCCTGCTTTCTAAATAGAAAAAAAACATTTAGAAAAAAATGGATTACCACATTTTTTTGTTTTAAAAAAAGCAATTAATCCCAAGTAAGGCATTAATGCCACAAAGGCTACTGGGAGTGAAAGAGAATGAGAAAACTTTAGAAAGAACCGGAAAACTAATCCTGAAGAGGAAACAATGGATAAACCTCTACTTCTGTTCAAAAGGCCAGGAAGGAGTATGAACTGTATTCAAGGTAGACATATATACTTCTATTGAAAGAATAAATAAAAATTAAAAGCAAAAAAACAAATAGTAAATAAAATTTTCGAGTTTAAGTGGAGACATTAGAAGTATAGAGTTGAAGTAGACTTTAGAAGGAACCAGAAATCCAATCGTAAACAGGAAACCAGGAAAAAATCTCTTCTCTTCAAAACGCTGGGGAGATGTGTGAACTGGGTGATAGGCAAACCTATCTGTTTGTATTTAACCTATATCCTCCTGGAGTCAGTTTGAGTGAATGTCTTTTTTTTCTTCTTTCCTATATATCTGAACTTTAAAACCCTTCAGCATTCAACATGCCTAAACCCTCTCCATAAATATCAGCTCTCAGGAACTTCAATGTGATGCAATGGTTACCAAGCTTGTTTCATTAGATCAGTCAACAGTGAGTTTAATTCTCATTGGGTACTCTACACTTTCGGCCTTGTGCCATATCTAATCTATGCTTAGAAAAATCATTTAAGGGCACTTTTATATGCTGTAATGTTTAGCAAGCTTGTCTCATTAGATCAATTACGACTGAGTAGTGAGTTCAATTCCTACTGGGTACTCCACACTTTCATCCTTGTGTCATATCTAAGCTATGCTTAGAAAAATCATTTAAGGGCACTTTGATATGGTTTAATGGTTAGAAAGTCTGTATCACTAGATCACTTATGATTGAATAGTGAGTTTGATCCTCACTAAGTACTCCATACTTTCAGCTTTGAGGCTACATCTAAGTTTTGCTTAGAAAATTGCTATCTACTGTGGAAATGCATAAACATCTGATCAAACACACATACATACATTTTGAGAATTAAGTCTAGGTAGCATAATAAAGAGTTGATCTGAAGAATTTCCATGATAGTATTTATAGAAAAGGCACAGGGAAGCTATGTTACAGTGGTGGGAAAGTGAAGCCGAGATGTCTGGTCAGGACCAATAATATTACTGATTCTTCTTTGAATTTTATCAAGAATCTCTAAATATATAGCAGGAGCACTGGATAATATGTGGCAGCAATATTCTAGGCATGTATGAATGTTAGACTTATAAATATGTAAGATAGATTCTGGAGAGAAAAATTGTCTAGCACAACACCAGGAACCAACTTTCTGATCAGCAGAAAGAATGGATTATTGCTGTTCTATCTGGGTTGGTACTAACCAATCCTCACTGTCCAGTCTTGACATAGTTCAAAATTGCTTACTTAGCCTTGTAGGTGATGAATTATTCTCCATCCTGTAAACCTTAGATCACAGACAAACTGTTGACAGCCTTTCATTACTATATTGCTATAATGATAACAGATGAGTAACATTCCTTACTTCTACAAGGTCAGAATTTCACTGCTAAAACTCACAATACCATGTTTGCAGTAGCAAAGCATCCGTATTCCCTTTGTGTTCCTTTGATAAAAAGTAAGTTCCACCCGGACAGATACTTCCTTAGAACTGTTACTTTTTGGAATAAACTTCAAGGAGAATGCTTTCTGGACAACTAAAAACTTGGTCTCTTTCAGTTCAGAAGTAACTGATATCTGACTGAATATACACAAGTACAGTTTGAGTTTTTATGATCAGATTTTATGCAAAAAATATAGGGTGTTGCATACATAGGTAACTTTTCGTTTTTTTTTTTGAAAAAGTTAAAAATCTTGCATTTATGGTGACCAGTTGCACTATACATAGGTAAATATTTTCTAGAGGGGTTAAAATTAATGCAAAAATTTTCAGGTGTTGCACTAAACATGAGGTCGGCTTATACATGAGCATATATGTTACTTGTCATCATAATACACTCTTACTTTCCTCTTCCCCCTCCCTTACAATCTCACTCATTAACACTCTACTGTGAGTGGCCCTTGCTTTTTGTATTGGGTGAACTATCAGTTTAAAAAAAAAGGGTATTTCTTCCTAATGACAATCATGAATATTGTTGCAAAGAAATCATAATAACTGTTTCCCTATAAGGAAACATTTGGCATTCATTGACTGGGCAGCCAGTACACTTTTCCATTGAAATTCATAAAATCTTTCTCTTTTAACCAATTTTCCAAGAAAATAGTTTTACATCAAGTTCAGTAGCTGTTATCATTCTTTTCAGTATTGATGGGGGTTTCCTTCCTAACCTTTTATTTGAAGTTGTGTGGAACGCCAACATTTTGATTATGTCATTATTTTCTCTTCATGTTACATGTGCTATCCATTTCAGTTGTTGCTGCTGTTGAAAGTCCTTAACTGATGTAGTTTCTGTTATTTGTTAATGTTATGGTTCTTTCTAGTATTGATGGGGGTTTCTTTCCTAACCTTTTATTTGAATTAGTGTGGAACGCCAACATTTTGATTAGGTCATTATTTTCTCTTTGTGTTACATGTGCTATCCATTTCAGTTATCGCAGTTATCCATTACACCACCTGCACATCCAAGCTTACAGCACTAAGTGGTCGCTCACCTACTTACTGACCAGGCTTGACATTTCTTGACTTTGATGATCATACGAGAACTGGTGCTTCATCATATGGCCATAAGCCTTTGATATTTGAAATGAACTTCCCTTTTCCCAAGCAAAGTGATAATGCCACGAGGATGCAAGGGGTTAATGGGAGTGAAAGTACGAGAATACTTTAGACAGGAGAAATGGGCAATAAAGGAAGAGAAGATGATGATTGATATTGTATTTAAATTTTTGAAAATTTTTGAAATTGTAGGTGGCAGGGAAGGAAGAACTCGACAGGGAGTTCCACAGTAGAGAAGTGTGAGAAAAGAAACTATTAGGATACAGTTGCATAGAGTTAGCCCAACAGTAAAACAGTGAGACCTAGTTGCCAATCTAGTAGCATACTTAAATTCATGCAGTTGACATACTAAGGAGGAAAGAACAATTTCTATGAAAATATTTGTAGAAAAGACAGAGGGAAGCTGTGCCATGTCAGTGGGGAAAGTGACTGAAGTCGAGATGCCAGGTTTGGATCGATTCCATTACAGACTCTTCTTTGAATTTTGTCAAGAATATTGCGATATATAGAAGAAACACCAGACCAGATATGGCAGCAGTATTCAATGCATAGATGAATGGTAGATTTATAAGTGTGAAGTTTTTTTTTTTTTACTTTGTCTTTTAAACATTGATTATGGAATGGTCAATCAAAGAGGTGTTGTTATTGACTAAGAATTTATAACTCAACTACATTATTATTTTTCATGTATACTTTTAAGGACCATGACTTCACTATATCATTATTATTATTATTATTATTATTGTTTTTGTTATATATTAGGGCATACCAAAAATATTTTCATTTGTTTCTTTTGCAGTTTTTTTTTTCTTTTTCAGACCTTTGCACCAAAACTTATTTCACATATGTAGCTAAAGATTAAGATGCCAGGTTACTTTGACTTTTAAACAATGATTATGGAATGGTCAAGCAAAGTGGTGTTATTGACTAAGAATTTATTTGTTCTCAACTTGTTTATAGCGACAGTAGCTTTACATTTCCCACTAAGACAAAGCATTGGTACATAAGTCCCAGTGTAAAAAGAGATTGTTATTTGAGTTCTGGTCAAAAGAATTTTGAATGCTGACGTGGCAAAACAAATCGGCTTTTCTTCTTTAGATGTTTGATGTAGTCTTCTCCACCCATGTTGCTTTATTTGAATTTGTACTATGATGACTTAGGCTAAGTAAATACAAATTTTGACTGAATTTTAGACTTGACTTGGTGGCTGAAGTGGGTGTATGTTGATTGAGCAAGCAAAAAGATAACAAAAAGATATTGACCTTTCAAGACAAGCAGGTACTTCCTACAGAAATAAAAGCACTAGTTTTTTTTTTTAATCTGTTTTGCTATTTGAAGCTAAAATCATACCAATAGTTTATTATGGTGTATCAGAAATATTTTCATTTTTTCACAGACTTCTACTTTAAAGCTTTGTTTTTTTCTGCACATCTACAGAATATTTATAACTCAACTACATTATTATTTTTCATGTATACTTTTAAAGACTGACACCATTATATTATTATTATTATTATTATCATCATCATCATCATCATCATCATCATTATTATTGTTGTTGTTGTTATACAGTAGCACCCAAAATTAAGGAACAAAAATTAAAACTTCAATATCTCAAAAACTATAATTGCAATTTTTTCTGAAATTTTCACTAAATGTCGACAAATGGCAGGCCACTTGTGCTTTAAATCTCAAAGTTAAAGAACAAAACAATGATTTAATAAAAAAAATAATTGGACAACAAAATACAAAAAGCTATATCAATATTTACTACTAAGACCCTTGTTTTGAATCACTATTGCAAATCAGCGTTCACAGGGTTTCACTAAATTCTGACTTTCGACAACTGTAATTTTACCCCATTCCTCCTGTAATTTTTCCGTAGATTTTCAACATTTGATGGAATCCTAGCCACGACATTTCATCCTAATGTCTCCCATAAGTTTTCTATGGGAGTTGTCAGGACTTTGAGCTGGTCAATCCATAACGTCTGTTCCTTGGTCGTTCATAATAAGTAATAAAGCAGTAATCTGATTTGCCTTATGTTAGGGAGCATTATCCTGCATGAACACAGGATTTTCAAACCCAGAATTTTGTAATACCAGTACATGTTCTTGTACAGCATTAACTCTATTATGTAAGCGTACAAGAGATGATGTACCCAGTCTTGAAAACATGCCAAAAACCACCATGTTGATTCAGCCAAACTTGACTGTTTTCTTGGTGCACTTTTAATTCAACCATTTGCCAATTCATCTTCTTACATATTGCTTTCCATCAGAACCAAATACATTAAATTTACTTTCATCACTGAAAAATATACTGGAATACTGTTCTTCTGACTACAACACATGCTTGTTTGCAAATTACAGTCTTGCTGCATTGTTCTTTTTGCTTATGAGCGGCTTCTGTGGACACCGAACATAAAGCCCTATTGCTTGCAAGTGTCTAGATACAGTTTATCGAGACACATTAATGCCATTAGAAATTTTCTGTGAAATGCCGGCCACAGTTCAAAAACGGTCCTTCAGTGCTAGGCGTTGAACGATCCTGTCTTCTCTGGTCATTGTTTTCCTTGTTTCAACTGGTTAAATGACCAGTGTTTTCATATAGTTTCAGAATTCAGCTCAAGATGTTTTTATTTTCAGCAATCTGGTCAATTGTGTCAATTTCACAGTTTGACAACATCAGCTCTTAGAGACTTATCAACTTTTCGTCGGTTAACCATATTGAAAAATAACGTAGTGATGATAATTTTTATTTTAACCTTGTTTATCAGAAATTATGATTATATGCATTATTCTCACATATTTCCCTATTCATTACTTATTTTTGGACAATTGATATTTGAGTAAAAAATAAATGAATCATAGCTCTCTCTGTATCATTCCAAATAACTTACAGATTTGAAGTGCAACTGAACTGCCATTTGTCTACATTTAATGAAAATTTCAGTAAAGTTGGACATATTTTCTGAGATATCAAAAATTTTAATTTTTGTTCCTTAATTTTGGATGCTACTGTATATTAGGGCTGTTGTAGCATACCTGTGGATGATAATAGGTATGTCCCCATTCACATAAATACAGTCGTAAATACTGTATGTTGGTCTAGAGTTTAAGATTCATCTCCAGCTGTCCTGGTCAAACTCTCTGCCTGGAGACAGAGAGGATCCCTGATGAGGCTATGTGGAAGGGTACTGTCTCATCTCAGGAAACGGTTACCTGACCCTGTTTTATACAGGGTCTAGGCGGAATTTTTGGCCGAGCCTATGGGCTTGGATACCCCCACTTTAAGTTTGGCCTTGTGCCACATCTGACTGCGTGGGGTCATTGGTAGATATCCTAGAGTTGGAGATTCATTGTGGAATTCACTTAACTCACTTTTAGCAGTTGACTACTACTATGTGCTGCTGACAAATCTTATATGTGTTGTTCTTGCCCTAAGTATTATTATTCATTACCAACCTTTGTTTGATTATTCTATTCAGTAACCTTCCCTAGGTTATAACAAGGACATATCAAAAGTATTTTCATTTGTTTCTTTCGTATTTTTTTTTTGCAGACCTTTGCATCAAAACTTATTTCATGTAAAGATTATAAATAACAACACTATATTATTGATATTATTATTATCAGAAATGAAGGTGTATCAAAAACATTTTAATTTTTTTACAGCCCTTTACTTTTAAGCTTTTTTCATGTACACATTTATGGAGTATCTATAACTCCACCATGTTATTGTTGTCAGATTAAATCTTGTCAGATTTTTTTTACAAACCTTCTATGAATTTTTTGAAAGGAAGAAGATGCTGGAATATTTCTGGCATCAATTTATATATTTTAATACTTTAAAGGAAGTTCATATCATTTTGATAAACTGTCTTGTTTCAACAGGGTCGGAAATCCAAATGGTACAGTGGAAAGGCGCTCAGCAACCTGACATCTCTTGGACTTTTTGATGAGATGTGGAATCAAGACCTGAAACCAATCCTTATTCCTCGGATCTCTGGAACTGAAAACAATATACTTGTGAGACATGTAAGTTGACACTTTTCTGTTGGAATAGAATCTATTGCATCACAAGACAGTCCATGACATCCAATATACAGTGAATTGAATGACACTGCCTTTAATGTATTTGATTTGGCCTTGCAACCTGTAACATCTGTTTGTATTTCTGATATATTGAGATTTTATCAAACTTTCTTGACACCTAGTCTTCTGTTTGACGATAAACTATATCCAGCAGCAAGGCCTCTGATTAGGAGATTCAAGGTTTTGAGGGGTGTAGAAACACTTAATTTCTGTTATTCACAGGTTCACCCAGAACCAGGGTGGTAGCACCTGTTAGGGTCTGAGCTATGGGCAACTAGTGAACTCCAAACAAAAATTAAAACACAAGGAAAATATAAAAATTTTTTTCATAAAAACATTACCAATAATACATTTTTGTAGTGAAATTACCAACTATATATTATTATAGCAAAACAATACAATATTAAAAAAAAGTATAAAAGCACATTTTTATACTAAAATTGCCAGCAAAACATTTTATCATCTACAAACTATATATCTAAAAAAAAAAATTCCTTTACCTTGAAAGTATAAAATTATGTACAAAATATCTGTAGCGATAAAATTGCATACAAAATATTTAGATTAGATTTCAGCATTAAAAGAACGCATAGAGATATTGATATCCCGCTAAACAAAATCATCCATCCATCAACACAACATAATATTTTAAATGTCAAATAAATATATATATATATATATATATATATATATATATATATATATATATATGTGCACATTTCATTGAATATGACAGACAAGGTGCTTTTATTTAGTTTTTCATTCAATTTCTCATGTGATCTAATAATTTTTTTCTTTTCAGATGATAAATTACATAAAAACTGTCCGAATGTTCTTTCATTCCGAGCACTTACTGCTATACATTTAACCATTTTCAAAGATGAAATATTTTAACTGTTAAATAAGAAATAGTTTGTTGCATGTATATTTTAATTTTTCAAAACATTGTCAAGATAGTGTGTCCATGTTTATAGTTAATATTATTAACTGTTGGTTTTTTGTTTTTATTAATAAGGTTTCCATTATTTTTAACCTTTTTTTTTTGCATGTAGATGATGCTATTATATTTGTGCTGTTAACAAGTATGCTATGAATAGTGTCCGGTAGGTCTCCATGAATATTTAAATGAGATCTAATTAAGCTATGGCCAGAAAGATGTAGAGTGAGTCTTCATGTCAAACATGTTGTAGTGTGGCCTATATAATTATTTACAAATTTTAATTGATCAGGAATACCTTAATGGCCATCACTCAACTGAGCTCTTTTTGTGGATCAGTTTTAATATTTTATATTACTAGGATCCACTTGGATTACATGCCAACAGATTTGTATTTGTTACCTTTACAATATATATATATATATATATATATATATATATATATATACACGCACACACACTGACAAGTCTAGTCAGTACGTAGATGAGATGGCTGCTTGCGAATATATGCTACTTAAGCTTGGATGTGTGGGTGATGTAATAGTTAATGACTCTGAATTGGAAATTGTAGAGCTGAATTTACTTTTGTTACTAATGTTCACTGAACACAAGGTTCGTTCAAGAGCCTCTCAAGGTAGAGGGTTACTGTGTGGTGTTGAATGAGCATAAGAAAGGATGAGAAGGAGCAAGAAGTGAAGTTCTTGGGATTATGCAAGAAAGATAACGGCTAACTCTAGACTTGAAGAGGACAAGATTGTTGGGACTGGGAAGACATAAGTGAATGAACAGGTATCATTAAATCATTATTATCTAAAAAAAAAAAAGAAATCTTAGAATCTAATGGCTCAGAATTGTTAATCGGAGAGCCAAGTTCCAATTTCAGTCAGCTTCATTATATTCACTTCTGTGCAAGTACCCTTGGGAAAGGTATGACTCCACCTCTTCTCTCCCAAGCTATGGGTTAATTAGTAAGACTTGTATCACTGAACCACTATTAACTAAAAAAAAAAATTCTTACAATCTAATTCTAAAGACTAGCTTCCTAACTGCATCAAAGCAGTGTGTAAATTTTTTATATGCATTTAAATTCCAAGGAATTCAGTGGCATAGTCAGTTCAGTCACTCGGTTGGGCAGTGCAAACTTGGTGGATACAGGATGAGAAATAATGGACCAGTAATAAAAAAGAACAGGACAGGATAAGATCCATAGATATGAACAGTGGAACAAGAACTAGTTAGACTTGTAAATGAAATAAAGGGTTCAGTTTTAAATTCTCTGAAGCTGCCCAGATCAAGAGACTCCTGAAGCAAACCAAAAGGTACAATGGTTGAAACATCATGATAACAAGAAAGATTAGTCCCAAATTAAATAAAGATCATCCCAGAAATTTCACTAAAATATGTTGGTAATTTTCCAAGTTTTCATCTGAAATCAAGAAAATGCAAACTTTAAACTCTATAGTAACAAAATACAATTTTATTGTTGAACTCAAAAGATGCAACTACCAATTCTATTCTAACAGTTTTTTTTCTTGCATTCTCACCTGTGCAACTCACTTCCAATTTCTTGCTTCTCTGCCACATACAATCTTCAAAATATTTAAATGCAACATCAATCACCATCTTCTGTCTTTGTGAATACTATTCCTTTATAATTCTTTCCTCACTTCTCCTCACTAATGTTTTCTCATTCTCCTTCACTTCCTTTAACCAACATCTATCCTCATAGCATTATTGCCTTGCATGTTGTGAATTGATTCAAATATATATATATATATATATATATATATATATATATAAAAACATGGTAAATATGGGTTAAAGCTATTATATTGCACTTTTAGTAGTGATTCTTTTTTTATACAGTGTACAGCACACAAAGGTTGGCCATATAAATCTGTCTGTCATTTGGTTCATGAATCTGGTTCAAAGTTCTTAAACTTTCAGATAGTAACGTGTGTACGTAAATGCTTATTTTGTTTTTTTTTTATGGTGAAGTTGCCATTTTTCTTTTTTCCTCACTTTCATGTGTTTCTTTTTACTCTCATTTTTTTCAAGTCAGGCTTCTTTTGATTAGGTTTCTTTTTTTCTGTCAGGTTTCTTTTTACTGCAATCTTTTTCTGGGTGGTTTTTACTACCATCTTTTTTCTGGGAGGTTTTTACTACAGTGTAACCCGAATATAAGAGAGTTGTCGGGACCGGAGAAGAAGTCTCTTATATCCGGAAGTCTCTTATATCCGGGTTTGGTCTATTTTGTTTAGGTAAGTATGGGCTCTAATTTGGGACCAGAGAAAATCTCTCTTATATCCGGGTTACACTGTACAATCTTTTTCTGGGAGGTTTTTACTACCATCTTTTTCTGGGAGGTTTTTACTACCATCGTTTTCTGGGAGGTTTTTACTACAATCTTTTTCTGGGAGGTTTTTACTACAATCTTTTTCTGGGAAGTTTTTACTACAATCTTTTTCTGGGAGGTTTTTACTACAATCTTTTTCTGGGAGGTTTTTACTACAATCTTTTTCTGGGAGGTTTTTACTACAATCTTTTTCTGGGAGGTTTTTACTACAATCTTTTTCTGGGAAGTTTTTACAACTATCTTTTTCTGTCCTGTTTCTCTTTACTATATTTCTTTTTCTGTGTTTATTTTTCCTTCATTTATTTCATCACATTATTCCCACACTCATTTCTTTTCTCTGTTTCTCTCACATTAATTTGTTTCTT
The DNA here is from genome assembly GCA_903632075.3 of Acanthosepion pharaonis. Lineage (NCBI taxonomy): Eukaryota > Metazoa > Mollusca > Cephalopoda > Sepiida > Sepiidae > Acanthosepion > Acanthosepion pharaonis. The sequence goes on from CAHIKZ030001583.1 coordinate 803,010, forward strand.
TTTCTTTTTCTTCCCCTATTTCAAGTTCTACTTGATTGCCATGTTCCCCACTCCCATTTCTCTTATTTGACTCCCTCACTTTACAGCTATTACGATATTCCTATCCTTCTCATTTTATGCAGCTATATTTTGACTCTTGCACCCTCCTCTTTTTCCTCTTTCTCTCTGTCACTCTACTGCATTTCTTTACCTTCCTCTTCTCTCACTGTTTCTGGTTTTATTTCCTGCCTTATCTTTTTATTTCCTCTTCCTACTCCTCTTATTCTTTTTTCCACCTTTATTCCTGTGTGTGTGTGTGTGTGTGTGTGTGTGTGTGTGTGTGTGTTTAATTTCCTTCTTCCTAAAACCTGCTTTGATTTTTTTATTTTTTTTTTTTATTTGTTGTTCTTCATCATTCATCATTGTTTTTCATTTACTTTTTCCTACTTTCATGTAAACAGTTCCTGGCTCTACTAATGAAATACTTGATTATTCTCCATTCTCATATAACTAACCTACCTTCAGGGTTCAAGGTGAACCATGTGGTTGGGGCCAAGAGTCAGGTGTGCTTATCTGACATGCACAAAACCCAGGCATGTCTTCTTTCGCTTTTGCTGTTTTTATGAATATCTGATGAGAAGACAGAATCACAAGACTTTCTCCATGCTGTTTCCACTAACAGTGATTAGTTCTTGTTACATAATCATCTCTGATGACTGAATAAGAAAAAGTCAAGTTAAACTGGGATAATTTATATTTTTGTAAGCAGTAAACTTAAAAACTGCAAGTGAAATTAGTAGAATGGATAGATGCATGAATATTGGAATGGGGGAGGTAGTAAATCAACAGATTGATTTTGGGCATAAAATAATTTCTTCACCTACCATTAGTAGAGAATGAAACTGATGCACAGGAAACTGGCCACCAAGATATCAGAATACTAAATACTAGATTGCTTGGAAATCTTAGAGATTCACCTTCTCTTTCTTTCCATGACCAACTGTGCAAAGAGAAGTTATTGTCACCATGGAACAGGCACTGCTACTAAGGAAAGAAAGGATCTAAGCTGACATTTGCCTCCCTGCTCACAAGTGCAAGAATTTTAGACTAGGCTGAAACTCCACTTCTCATATGATCACCAAAGTTAAGCAACATCAAGCCTAATCAGTACCTAGATAAGTGACCATTGAGGAATAATAGATGCTATAAGCCTGGATGTGCAGGAGGTGTAATTGATAACTGCCCAGAATTGGAAATCAGAGAGTTGAGTTCCAATTCCAGTTGGGTTTGTTATATTCACTTCCATGCCAAACAATGTTTAGAAAGGTATGAATCCAATTCTTCTCCCTCCCCCACAACTATGGGTTAATAATAGTAATACACACATAGCCATTTTTTTTTCTTTGGAGCTGGGCCGAGATTAATCTCACATAAAGCATGGTGGGTCCTTCCTGAGTCCTAAGTATTAAGACCCCCATCCTAGCCTCATATGTACATGTTGGTTGGTTGTTCCTATAAAAAACTCATCCACCCTTTGATGGTGTAGAACCCAGTTAAAAATTCTAGAAAAAATAATCAAGATATCAATTCTGTGCAAACATTAACATTTATTGACCAATCAGTGAAGTTGTTGGAAATGCAGCTCAAAAGCTTTGAAAAAGCAGACAACCATTTCTGTGTTGTATGCTAAAAAAAAAATGAAAGCTCACATCTAGGAAAATGATTAACAATTTTTTCCATCCTAAAAATCAATGTTAAAAATTGGGAAATATATTTATTAACCAATAAAAGTTCTAAATTTAATAAATTTATCTTTTATCTTCCCCTGATTGAAAATTTTCCTATAAATAGCATAACTTAAATAAATAAACCAGTATTCAGCATACTTCAATCAGCATGTGAATGTTACTGATTTCTCAACTGTTAATTCCGCAGAAATAAAAAATAAAAAAAACTTATTGGGTGCTAAAGTTCCTTTTGTAAAATTATTACCCACTTTAAAAGTATTTTCAGGAACCAGTTTGCATGGTTTATATTACGAAAACACAAAGCGACTGAAAAACAAAACAACATATTTCTGGCTTATTTGTCATTAACTGTATTTATGCTGATATTTAGCTGATTGCCTAACAGTGTTTTTTTGCTGATACATTATGCTATGCACACATAACAGCATAGATTTTGCATTTTTGTGAAGTCACACATACACTCCTCTCTATACTAAAACAAATTAATTTTTCTTATGTGTTGTAAAGAAAAAATTTATTTCCTAAACGCAAACTAAGAAAGAACTGAACAAGGAACTTTATATCATATTTCTTTCAGCTTAAAAGAAAAAACAATTATATTTTACACTCAATAATACAAATCATTTGTTAAATTTGTAGTGGTGTGTTTGAAGATTATTTCTTTTCTTTGTTTTTTACACATTTTACCCCTCTACAACAGGTCTGGTTTTTCATCCTGTGGGGTGACATGCCACCCTTTTCACCATCAGAAATGCTAGCATGGTGATGAGTTTAGATGCCAACTACACATCTATGTGGCAGGTAGTACTGGGTTACATTTTACCAGTAGCAGGCCTAAGCCTGACCTGTAACTGAAAATAGCCTAAAGACGACTGGCATAAGTGATCCAGCTGGAGGGACTTTTTAAAATCTAATATTAACCATAAAGGTCTTTCGGCTTTTGTCTATAGATGAGCTGAGGAGGGCTTAGCAATAATTTTGTTCAAAAACATCACTTGATTGCATTATGCCAGTTTTCATCAGCATTTTTTTAAAATGCCATATCCCTTAACGACATATGATTTTGACTCTCCACAGCTAGCTTTTCTTTATTATACCCCCGAGCTCACTCTCTTCTCCAAGATGGTCTACTTATAATTACAAGTTGCCAATCACTTGTCCAGATGATAAACATACTAAACATAGGGGTACCTCAGAATGGGGCACCAACACACCCGGATATCCCTCCACGATTCCGTCCAACTACGCTAATATTATGTAAAGTTGTTAATGAACCAATTTCTTGTGGGACAACAAAGAAGGGTCTCGTTTGACAGAACAACGTACTCACCTTTCAAATTGAAGTCCTACATGCTAGACAAAGACAAAATGTATTTCGTCGAGAATAAGGCAAGTCATGTTCATCATTTCTACCATTTGACTCTGGTTATGATTCATTATGTCAGCTACACAATTCTTTTCTTTTTAGACTTTTGACTATACAACTATTTCGTATCTTATTCAAAATGTGGACCACACATTCGTTTTCCTGCAATGTCTGGGAGAAACAAAAATACCCTTTTCCTAACTCAAAGTGCTTCATTGATACATGCATTTGTGATAGAACAAACAAATGAATGAAACGGATAAAAGGCAGAGAACAATGATAAATACCAAGAAACCGGTGTAGAGGGAAGGAACGTCCAATCTGAAATTGCGTCCCACAACAGAGTCACTAATTTCTGCCATTCAACTCAGATTCTGGTTCACTATGTCTTCTACAGATATAAACACCCATCTGAGATAGTGAAAGGATACTTTTGTCTCTCTTAGACATGGCAGACAAGAATGGAAGATCTGAATTTTGAACTAGATACAAAATATCCAATCAAAATGCCAATGTTCTAACTGCTCAGATATGTATCCATTTATTATCATTATAATAGACTCATGAATAATCGTATTATGATTTCAAACCTCACCTTCTTGTGTATTATATCTCCCCCTATAGATGATGCCAGAATATACATTGCCCTCATTATCTTTCAGAGAAACCAGACAAAGTTGACCTGACATTGACATCTATATTTGAGATAAGACCTGTACTTGTAACAGCATTCACCCAGGGTGGGTTGAGCCGGCTCCAGTATTGGAGTTTCATGGGAATTTGGAATTCACGAGAGGTCCCCAAACCCGCATATATAGCACATGAGATTTGATTATAGTGGTGAAGGTTTCGTGCAGGACCATCCACACTTTTTGAAGGGCCGATTACAGAGACCTGGTGCACTACGTGCCACAAGGTACCCAACGAGCCTCCACAGGTTTTGAATTCAGAGTTTTCCTTCTCCTAGACCAGTTGCCATCCAAGGCTATAGAACCAAGTCTGTCCTGCTATTTACCCATAGCTGGAGGGAGAAGAAGAGGATTCACACCTTTCCCAAGGCTATTAGCACGTAAGTGAATGTAATGGATTCGACTGGAATTTGAACTCGGCTCTCCGATTCCTCAATCCAAGCCGCTATTCATTACTCCACCGTGCCTCCTCTACTCCACCATGCCTCCTCTAAGAGAGAACTGGGACCAATGACTGACAATATTTGACAATGTCTAAAGTTGAATAAAATGTTTCATCCGACAGATTCAGCCTCATGTTCTTATTTATTGGCATAATGACATTTTCTTTCATTTGTTGTCATTAAAGACCAGGATGTCTTTGATTAACCCACAGAAAATTAACACCATGAGAAACAAAACGCCTCATCACACTTGTTTACATTTTGGTCCACACACCCACTGCAGCTTAGGGTTTTATTATTTCTTTACAATCATAATTGTCAAATAACGATAAGTTTTGTTTGTTTTTTTCTTTTTTTCAGCATATTATCGATCGGTTGAAAGCTCTTGGAATCTGGCATATCGAATTGGATGAATTTCATGAAAAAACTCCTGAAAGAAAAGTGAAATTTGTGAATATAATTGCCACATTGGATCCCTCAGCACCAAAACGTGTTATTCTTGCCTGCCATTATGATTCCAAGAAGTTTCCATTTGAATTCATTGGTGCTATTGATTCTGCAGTACCTTGTGCTCTGTTGCTTGCTCTGGCCAGAGAACTGAAATGCCTTTTGCAACATAGGAAACAGGTAAAGACATATTCCTTTTATTTTAGAACATTTTTATTTGTTTTTTGTTGTTTTTTTTTGGTTTGGTTATTTTTTTTCTTGAGAAACAATAAAAAAACATATTCAAATGTAAAACAAATCTGATTGCAAAAGATTGTTTGATGTCAAGAATATAATTTTCATAATTAGTTATGACAAATGCCTGTTTGGAAATTATGATGTGACACAAAACAACCTAACTATGATTAGAACAGCCATGAAGTAAAGTAAACAATAAATGATTTTATCTGAATGTAAAATATCTGGTGATGTATGACCAGCAGTATAGCCAGAAAGTGAGATGTTTAAAATGACCACTTTCAGTTACATAACACTAATTCAAAATAATTGAAATAATGAAAACTGGTATCAGCAAGGAAAAGCAAAGAGTTACACTTCATCCCATAATAAAAACTGATATATGCAATCATAATATAGAAAATTCAAATTGGCCAAACATAGAAACTAAAAGACCAAAAGAAGTATTTAGTCACACATCACGATCTAGAGATTCCTCACCTATAACCCAAAGAGGAAGATCTCCAACAACAAAAAAACTAAAAAGGCAAATACAAAAAGCAAGAAAGAACACAAGTTAGTCAAAAAGAAAACTCTGTAAGGAAGAATTCTCCTAAAATTAACATAGAGAACAAAAAACAAAAAAATACTCAACCCAGGCAAAAAGGAAATCTTGTACAGAAAAAATCACCTAAAAGCAATCCAGAAAAAATCAAAACTTAAAGATAACCCAACAAAAGTTGAAAACCTTAACAATCATGGATAATATTAGGTTGTCCCAAAAGTTCGTAAACACTTGCAAAAAATTGAAATTTTACTCGCCATGTAATAACAAAAACAACAAAAATTATTCCTCAAAATAAAGATCATCATTTTCCAAGACTTTCTGCCATCGATCTGCAAGCTTTCAGATCTGGTGAAAGTACCATTCAGCTTAACTTCGAATCAAAAGAATTCTTGACACGCTTCCTCGACTTCATCAAACGAGTCGAATCGGCAGCCCTTCAGAAAGTGTTGCATTGAGCGGAAAAGGCCGTAATTTGATGGAGCACAGTCAGGACTGTAGGCTAGATGTGGTAGAACCTCAACACCGTCCAGCTCTTCAAACTTGTCTTTGGTCTTCCTGGTGGTGTGTGGCTTGGCATTGTCCTGCTGCATCAAAGCACGCTTTTGGTTGATCAGAGCCGAGTACTTTTGCTTCAACTTTTCGTAGACCCGCTCCAGTTGCTGACAGTAAAGTTTGGCACTGATGGCACAACCATTTGGAACCAACTCAAAATGCACGATTCCTTCAAAGTTCCACCAAATGCACAACATGATTTAATTACCGAATCGATCTTGTTTTGGAACCGATGGTGTCTCTTGCCCTTTCTGAACCCATCGCTTGTCTCGATTTTGTTGGACCATTTCTCATCCGATGTCACAATGCGCTTCCAAAAAGATGGAATACAAAGATGAAGATCACTATAACAATATAAACGCAAAAAACAATTAAATAAAGATTTTAATGAAATAAATTTTTTTCAAAATTATCAAAATTAACAATAAAGTAAAAAAACAATTAAAAATGCATAAAAATTCAATTTTTCGCAAGTGTTTACAAACTTTTGGGACAACCTAATAAAATCATCTAATAGAATTCAAGAGGGGTGAAGGTAAATTAAATGAATAGCTTCCAATTATTGCAGACTTATGTCCTGTAAAGATATGTCTGTAAGAAAGTTTCTTAAACAACAATTAAAATAGAGATATCAAAAATTACACAGCTTACAACTTCATTAATAATAGTGGAAGCAGGGCTTCGGTGGGTGCTTCTATATTGGTAAAAAATGATATCGCTCCCCAGAGTAAAATTGATATGAATACATTACAGACAGTAGCCATAAGAGCCCCACTACTATCATAAGTTCTATTTACATCCCCCTCCTAAATGATCTTGTAGATGAAACAGAATTAAACAAACTATTGAAGCAGCTCCCCAAACCTCTCTACTCTATATACCCTTATAATCTGCACTTACTTCCTCCTCTTACAGCCCTACAACAATTTCATTCAGTAATCCTCTAACTTCTATGGCTCTTGGGCCTTGTATTGGGTGAACATTTAGTTTAAAAAAAAGACTCCCCTATGGAGTATGGGGCAATAGCTCTCAATACACTAGGCATTGCGGGTGTAGTTTCTGTAGCAGGTTTTTATAGGATAGAGTTTCTCAAGCAATGCCCAACTAGTTTTGAATTTAAAGTTCTTCTGACAAAGAGACCAGTCTACTTTACTATTTAACTGATAACTGCAGGAAGAAGGGTATTGATGCAAAAGTGAACACAGGACACCAGGCTGGAATTTGACCTCTGCTCACTGACTCTACTTCAGTATCCATTACACTGTCCACTCATACATATCCTCTACAACAATCATGATAATTTGGGATGTTAAGCTGGTAAAAACTCAATTTGCCCTTAGTTTATTGTGATATACTTCAAGGAACTTTCTTTGAAAATTTTTAAAAATATATCAAGTAAACATTTAGTTTGAAAAAAGAGAAAGAAATAATGAAAAATTGTGGCTTATTTTTTTTTTTAATCTATTCTTTTCTACTTTTATGTTTTTGTAGGATCTTGATACAACTTTGCAATTGGTCTTTTTTGATGGGGAAGAATCAGTCCGAGAGTGGACAGAAACTGATTCTTTGTATGGTTCAAGACATCTGGCTACAAAATGGCAAAATAGCATTCAACCAAATGGACGGAATAACTTGTATTCAATTGTAAGTATTAAAAAAATATTTGTTGAATTATAGTTCAAAAAATCATTTCGCGTGTTTCATGCACTTTTACAAAAAAAATTCAAAACTATCTATTACATTAGTTTTTGTCTGAGCAATTCATCCCTGAAGATAAGCTTGGTTGAGATTGAAAAGTACTTGGGAAAATAAAAGGAATGAGAAAAACTATGGCACCTTCCTTAATGAGTTTAATGGAAACAATAAGAAACTGATCTGGGAATTTGAAAGGATTAAAATAAAAAGAAATGGACATATGTCTAGATTATTCAACTAAACAAGCTTGAATGAAGATATGTCACACAAATATATATTCTTGAATATATATCCTTCTTTTCTCTCTCCATTACCTCCCCATTTCTGAATACTTTACTTCTTTCCTCTCTCCCTTCCCCCTAATTTTAGATTTGCATAATTTATGCTTAGATTATTGTTTTTTTGTGCCTGGTAAATTTTAACTGTTTATTTGTGTGATCATGCTCGATCTGATGAGTTAGAACTGAAATATTGGGTCTAATTAAATAAAATATTATTATGACGTATTAAAGTCTATGTTTTCTTAATAATAATTATTATTTGCTCTGTTTTTACATTGAGCTCTCCCTGGATTTATATCCTGTTTGTAATTATTCATACAGATTACCAAATAATATAATTATTTATATATATATATATATATATATATATATTAAAGAAAAACAGACCACTTTAAGGTTCCATTATAATAATTTATTTCAACAGAGCCCTTTTAAAGGACGCTGGATCATCAGATAGCACTTCCAAAAGATGTGTGTGTGTGTATATGTATATATATATATATATATATATATATATATATATGAGAGAGAGAGAGACCATGGTGTGATTCAAAACTGGGTCACATGGCCAGAAATCAAACATTCTAACCACTCAGCAACGTGCAATATCATTTGTCCAAAAGGTGACTTCCTGATGTTATTGACCTGGGGAGGTGATCCCAGTGTGCGGCACCTTTGGAAAGTACCTGAAAACCAGACCATGAGTTAACCCAAGACTTGTGAGTCAAATTGGGTAGACAGAACTATTTGGTAGCTGTTGATGGTTCTTCTAGCACAAAGTCCCGAAGTCATCGTAACCGAGGGATTTGAGCAGAGTGACCTTGTTCAGACTGTTGATCACACCAGATATTGTGCACTCTCCCAGGAATGGTAACTAAAGTCTGCTTAGCATAGTTGCAGTATAAACTACAGATGGGCTTTATGGATGTTAATCAAACACAAATGTGCCTGAGCAGCCGTCTGCAACAGGGATTCACAAGCCACACTAGTAAAAAGGCATACTTGGAGACCAGCAGCCAGAGTTACAATCATCAGGTGGTAGCAAGAAACTGAGAATGCATTCCTAAAGTTTGTTATTTTTTATATTTTATGCTCTGTATTTTTTTATATTTTACATTGATCGATGCTAAACCCTACTGCATGGGTATCTATGACACATTTTATACTTTATATGCAATGATAATATTAGCTGCTTCCTTATAAGGAAACATTTGGCATTCATATTCAGTTTTTCTTTACTACCTGGCAATCAGGTTGAGATCAAATTGTAGTCTCTGTTCTTTTCATCTCTAATGGTAATGCTGATATTAATTGCTTCTTTATAAGGAAGCATTTGTCATTCATTGCTGTTTTAGTTTGAAATTTATAAAATCTTTTCTGTTAAAAGGTAAATAGGTTTCTGGAATCCAGTAGCATTTATCACCCTTTCCGGTACTGACCAGATCAATGACCACACTTCTTCAAGACTTGTGGAATCACCAGAACAGAACAGCACCAAATAACAGATACCAATTTGGGATCCATCTACCCAGACATTTTTTATCTGAGTGTCAGGATTTCAAATATTTAACAACAACACGTCTTTTAAATGAAACATAAAAAAAGATTAAGGTAGTAGCAGAATGTCAATTGAAATAACATTCTAAAATATTCTTTTTAGAAATATATAATAGCAATGAAATGTTCAATTTCCCTTGCAGTGAAGTTTGTTTTTTCAAGTAATTAAGAGTTTGTAGCATGGTGTGAAATGTATGGACAGACTTACTTTATGATGGTCAACCTAATGTGTTCATGAGTGTGTACACAAAGGCTTAGTCAGCAGTTGTTGGCTGTCATCTCTTTATTGCGTGTGTGCTGGCCTCCAAAATTGTTTTGAGTCTCAAGAAGCAGCAGGCTTCTATTTTTATATCTGTAAAGTGAGATCAAAAATCTAATTTCATATAGGTGTGAACTTTTTGAATACAAGGTTTTCATTAGTTAGAAAATATAATTTCACACTGGCTCACAAAAATCTTTCTTGAAGGAATTGTTATTTTCTAAATGGTCCGAAAATAATATGTGGTAGGTCTACTACTATGTCCGCCAAGTATTTTGGCATTATTTGCCCTACTAATTATTAAATACTAAACATTCCGATGGAATTTTATTGGTTGAAAAATTACATACAGGATTTAAATCATAAAGGAAAAAGAAAACAAAAAATGTCAGTATAGTGTGAAGTGCATGGATGGATTTATTTTATAATGGTCAGCCTAATGTGTTCGTGAGTTTGTAGACAAAGGCTTAGTAGCTAGTTGCTGGTTAATCCCTTCTATTGTGTGCATGGACAAAGCCTTAGTCAGTGGCCACTGACTGTTGTCTTTTCCATTATGTGCATGTGCAGATCAAACTGGCTGCTAAAATTGTTTTGAGCCACGAGAAGCAGTCTGCTTCTTTTTTTATATCCTTAATAGAGACCTAATTTCACATAGAGGTGTGAACTTTTTCAATATTCTTTTTTTCATTAGTGAGAAAACAATTTCACATTAGTTCATGAAAATCTTTTTCTCAAATTTGAAAGTATAGTGAAAGAAGTTATTATTTTCTACATCATTCAAAAATAACATGTTGTAGGTCTATTCTACATCCGCAGGTATTTTGGTAGTATTTCCCCTAGTAATAATTGCTTATCAAAACTTCTGATGGGATTTTATTGGTTGAAAAATATATATATTTTTCAACCAATAAAATAAAATAGATATATAGGATTTAATTCCTATATTACATCACTTGAGGACTTTCAGCAGCAGCAACAAATAAAATGGATATCATACATAAGTTGAAGAGAAAATAGTGGCATAATTGAGATTTCGACATTCTACACAACTTCAAACCATAGGTTAATAAGTAAGAGCAATAGTAGTTACTAGAAAGCTATTTTTCTGAGAAATTAGATACAAAAGAGAAAGATACTATTTTTTATATATATATATATATATATATATATATATATATATATATATATATATATATATATATATATAATTATTTATTTAAAATATGATTCCAACTCGCAACATAAGAGGTCTCATGTTTCAAAACAAGGGCCAAAAACTTCAATATAATTATTTGAATTAAATTGAGTTAAAGTAAGCTCTGTTCCATCTTCAAGCAAAATTTTTTTTTGGAATAACATATTTCTGAAATTTACGTGTTTTAATAATTGAATCAAAATTTCCATGGTAACAGCTAGGGTGAATTGTTTAAATTGGGTAGGTGTGTGTTGGGTGTTAATAAGTATCAGTATAGAGTTACTTTCATAGATGTCAAGTCAGGGAAAGGTGGGGGTGTGTAAATTTGAAACGGAAGATGTCTTAACCCTAGTCTGATTTGCGTGTCTATGGAGATTTATTAATTTTTTTATTTTATTTTTTTATGAAAGGAAAAAAAAAAAACTGCCGTAACGTTTGTATTTTGACAACTTCATAAAGGGTCATCTTTCTTGTAGGGTATTTAAACTATTTATTTGGGCTATGGATTATGAAAGTTATTATATTGTATGTCTATTGTTTAATAGATTATAATCTATTAAACAATAGACATGAGTTAACGGTTTTTTGTCGACATCATCAAATTCACGGTTTGAATAACCAGCATACAATATAATAACTTTCATGTATTCTATCCAAATTAAGAAACGACCTGGGTATGATGATAAACTACATCCGGCAGCACGGCCTCTGATTGAGAGGTATTGAGAAGAGCGCGGGACCACCTCTTAATTACTGTTGTTCACAGGTCCATCTTGACCCAGGGTGGTAACACCTGTTAGGGTCCCAACTATGGGCAAATAGTTAACACCCCCTCCAAAACTGGGGTATAAACACTATGAAAGTATAAAAAATACATTTTTATAGTAAAAAATACCAGCAATACATATTTGTAATAGAAATTACTAATGCACTCAAGAAAATTAAATTTTGGCATTAAATGACCCATATGCAAATAAAACAAACAAAAAAAAATTTCAGAGAAATGTGTTCAGTAGAGCCAGGTTTGCCAAACGCAGATGCACCATTTTAGTGTTAATATCTGATATGTTATCAAACCAGGAAGAAAACATTTTTATGACTATTATTTTTTTTAATTTTATTATCATTTTAGGCGGCCTTTGTCCTTCTGGATTTGATTGGTAATCGACAAATGAAATTCCATAATTACTTCCCTCTTGAAACTTCACAACTCTTTGAAATTCTGATTAAAATTGGTAAGTTCATTTTTGGTGGCCTGTGGGTCTTTTAATTTACTCAAAGCTGCAAAAATTGAAGGTTTGCATTATATAAATCTAGTCCAAATGATAACATACATACACACACACACATATAATCATTTCACCCCAAGCAAGGTAATGAAACCACTAAGACACAAGGGGTTACTGAGTGTGAGAAAACATGAGAAAGGGAAAAGTTAAAGGTATAAGAACAATAACAGAACAGGCATTAAGACTGATAGAGATTTTAATAATTGCATTTAAATTTTTGAAGGTCAAAGTTAACTGAAAAGCAAGAAGCCAGAAGGTATAATCTTATATTTAAACTAATGAACTAGAATTATCATCCAATCCATTCATTGTGTTCTGTCTCATATTTTTTTTGTTTTTGTTTTCAAGTATCTCACCCCAAGCAAGGCGGGAGTGCCACTAGTGTGCAAGGGGCTACAGAGAGTGAAAGACTTGGTAAGGAGGGGATTGAGGAAAGAATAAAAAGAAGAACTGAGAAGCATAAAAAGAAGAACAGGGATCAAGGCGTCAGAAGATGTCAGTTGACATTACATTTAAATTTTTGAAGATTATATTTATCAGGGAATCAAGTAAGAGGAAAGGAGTTCCACTGTTGGGAAGGGCAAGAGAAGAAGCTGTTAGAGTAGAAGAGGCAGTTACATTTAACTGTTTCAACAGTAAAAGGGTGGGACCAAGAGAAAACTATTTGTTAAATTCATGCTGTTGGTGATACCAGTGAAAATAGCTCGTCAGAGCAAAGATGCCATGAAAATTTTATAGAAAAAGCAGAGGAAGGTTAAAAAGTCCTGGAATTGAGATCCCAATTGCTGGATCCAAACAATTCCAAATCTTTGAATTTTTATCAAAAAAAAAAAAAAACATTAAAAGAAAGGAAAACACTGAATGAAACCTACATGAATATGATTTTCTTTAGACCAGACATTAGAACTTTGAATATATTTAATAAAATTATTAGACCTGCTCTGTTTGGGTAATAGGCACTAAAATAAACTGGTTCACTTGTAAAAAAAAAAAAAAAAAAAATAGGGAAACATTTTTTTAATAAATTAGCATTATTGGTTTGTAAGAGTTAGTCCTTTTTTTTTAATAATGACACAGTGTCAAATCGATCTATGACTTGTATAGAGTTATTGGTCTTAGCTGTTTTGCATATGAAAACACTTTTTTTTATGTTGGTTACAAATTTATTTCTATTTTCATATGGAGATCTATAAGTTGAAAAAGTCAAAAATAGGCTCACCAAGATTCTCTCATGGAATATAATCAAACAAAGTTTATTTTTTAACATGCCCCCCCGTCACTTTACAATCCACACACTTCATCCATTGGTGTTGCAGTGCTTAGATCCCATTGCTGAAGAAGTTTTCATCCAGTTGATGAAAAAAGTAATCAACAGCCATGATGATGTTATCACTATGATACTGGTTCCCAGCCAAATGTTTTTTCATGTTGGGGAACAGATGATAATCACAAGGGGCAAAATCAAGGAAATAGTCACAAATGGATATATTTTTTCCCTGTGTCCCGACTACATGAATTTATGTATGCTTCTAGATTGGCATCTAGGTCTCACTCTTTTACTGTGGATATAGTTAAATGTAATCGTCACTTCTACCCCAAGAGTTTCTTTTTGTACACTTCCTGACAGTGGAACTCCCTTCTGTTTATTTGCTTCCCTGATAACTATAATCTTCAAAGTCGCCATCTTCTGTTGTCTTGAACCCTGTTCAGCTTTTATCCTTTCCTCGACATCCCTTATACCTACTCTTCTCACTCACTCTCTGTAACCCCCTGCATAAAAAAAAGAAAAAGAAATATTTTTTTTTTAAAATTAAAGAACAAAAAAATTACATAAATTAATAAAAGTATGTATCCATTTGTTCTTCAAGCAGTTGGAAAGTAGAAGTAGCCCCCCCCTTCCTTTCCAGATTCTTAAAGACTTTCAGAAAACCAAGAAAAGGAGAGTTGCGTTCTTCTTTCCCAGAGTAGATGTTCATTGGCACCTCTCGTAGTAACAATTCCTTTTTGTCTTTTTAGATTCATGGTCTCAGTAGTTGAAGTGACTATAACAGCCAAACAAAGGTTGATATGTCGTTAAATTAACTCACCTAATTCAGCTATGTCCATGTTTCGAATAATCTGCTGTGATTACTTATCCTATAAGATTTATATTAAAGATCAATTCTTTATTTTAGGCTTATCAACCATTTGCAGGTTAATTAAATCCA
>CAHIKZ030001583.1:822500-841408 GCA_903632075.3 Acanthosepion pharaonis
AGATGAGGATATTAGTCCAACTATAAATAAGTAGTAATATTACCTCCGACCTCCTTAAAAATGCATTTTATTTATTCATAACTTTATTTGTTGCAATAAGATATGCCAATCATACAAAGCAGAACATGACCACAACACTAAAAAAAAAAAAAAAAAAAAAAAATTGTTGAATTAAAGAAACAGGTTAAAAAAAAAAATTAACTCTTATTAATAATTCTTCACAAAATGTCAGGCAAATATTTATATTATGGAACTGTTATAATATTTTTATCCAAGTTTTATATCTCTTGTGTGCATTTGTAAAAAAGAATGTAATTCTTAGGAATGTGGTAAATATTCTCACCACAATATCTTGCATTGGTTAAAAAGTAATTCTGAGATTGGAGGAAAATTCAAATTCAGATGAAAGAAATCCATGTCAAAAATTAATAATAATCGACAATACTACATCTAATAATAAATTTTTTTTTTTTTTTTTGTATATAACAAACTTCACAATATTTAGCACTCAAACCTTCCGACCTCCATAAAAATCCAAACTTTTTGAACATTGATTGAACCAGTCCACTTGTATGGATGAGAAACTTGGACATTATCTGTTTGTCTTCAAAGACAACTGGATGGAACAAATACAAATCTACTTAGAGAAATCCAGAACATCAGTGGGAGATCCCATACAATGCTTAACACAATTTATGGAAGACCAATCTGTCTTAATCTCACACAAAACCAATTAGAGTTTGCCAGCTATAACCAGTGAGTGGACAGGGAAATCGTCTTGTCCTTACTGTGATGGCATCCTTCTGGAAGTATCTTCTCATGAAAATTGACTTTCCCAGACACCATAGCTCAGGACTTAGGGTTGGATATTGGGGATCTGAGGACAGCAGTACAAGACCAAACAGTGTGGAAAGGGAAATATCAATGGAGTTCCGACCAACCATAGGGAGGTTGAAGGATGATGATGAATAATAATAAACATTCAGAAGAATATTACTACTTGTTTACTAATCACCCTAGAAGGATGGCCTGAGGAAAAGCAAAGCAAAATTCAGATGAAAGAAGTATACTAGTGAAAAATTAATAATGGTTGACAATGCTTCATCTAATAATAATAAAATTCAAGCGATTATTACTACTTGTTTACTAATTGCCATAGACTGATGGTCTGAAAAGTTGCAATGAAAAGCAAGTAAAATTAGAATGAAAGAAATACTAGTGAAAAAAATTAATAATGGTTGTGCAACTTCATCTAATAATAATAAAATTTGGATTATTATTACTACTTGTTTACTAATTGCCATAGACTGATGGTCTGAAAAGTTGCAATGAAAAGCAAGTAAAATTAGAATGAAAGAAATACTAGTGAAAAATTAATAATGGCTGACAATGCTTCATCTAATAATAGTAAAATTCAAGAGAATATTAATACTTGTTTACTAATCGCCATAGATCTGAGAAGTTGCAATGAAAAGCAAGTAAAAGGAACATGGATCAACTTCTTGTCAGAAATTAATAATTCCAAATCAACTCCACCAATACTGGTTCCATCAAAATGATCTACATGGTTTTTTTAGGCAAAATATTCTTCTTCTATGCGCCATGTCCCTTATTGGCAATCATGATTCTCTGCAATTTCTTCTGCTTTGTAGCTCTTAATAAATTTTGTCTTTTTGTTATCTCCCATTTCCTCAAGCTCTCTAGGTAGGTTACGCATTGCTTTCCTCTGCCTCTCTTGTTTTCAGTATCTCCTGTGAATATCAAATTTTCCAAGCCCACTTTCCTTATTATGTGCTCTAGAAACTTCAGCTGCTGCTTTCTGATTTTATGCATAAGTGTCCTTTTTGTTTCCATTTTCTCAAAATTTTTGTCATTGCTCAGATATTCAGTCCATGGTATCTTCAGCATACTTCTATGGAACGATATTTCTGTTGCTTCAAGTCTCTTCTTCATCTGTGAGGAGATTGTCCAGCATTCATTGCCATATAGGAGGACTGATATTACATAACAGCTCAGTACTCTTTACTTTGTTTCTGTTGAAATTTTCCTGTTCCTTAGTATTTTGCTTAGCTTTTGAAAGGTGTCTTTCTCTATCCCAATGCACCTTTGGATTTCAGTGTCACCCTTTCTGTCCTCTGTTAAAACACTTCCCAGATATTTAAAATATTGTACTCATTTAATTTTGGTATATCTTATTTGTATGTTATGTATTTCCTTTTACAAACACCTATGCATTCTGTCTTCTTGCAATTGATGTATAGTCCTTTCTTCATGCTTTCCTTCACTGCTGTCTGATTATGATTTGGTATCACTTGATGATGATTCATGATATTGAACTATTATTTTTTTTCTCTCTATTTCAGGTGTGAATGTGTTGCATCTCATCTGCTATCCATTTCCCAGTGTCTGGCATCAGCCGTCAGATACAGAAAATAACCTTGACAAAAGGTCGATAGCAAATTTCAAGCAGGTGTTCACAGTGTTTGTGGCTCATTATCTCAAACTCGATTCTTGGCTGGAGGTGTGTCCCATCATTCAGTCCAAGTGATGAACTATTGCAAACATAGACATGTCTGGTTGGTAAAGATGGCAAAAACTCAAACATATCCTACATTATCTGTCACTAAATAAATTTGAGCTACTGTGGAAGATTGTCACGTCTCACCTGACTCAAGGTAAAGATATGGAAAATGGGAAGAAGTATGAAAAAAAAAAAAAAAGATGTAAATTGTAAAGATTGTTTTTTTTGGTTTTTTTTTCGTTTTTTTCTTTTTTTTTTTCGTTTTTTTTTTTTTTTTTTTTTTTAATTATTTAAAAAGTTGTGCACCGAAATAATATGCAGACAAAAAAAATACTGAAAGAAAATTGCTTTTCCTTCCTTTATTTAATGTTGTTTCAGTTCATGAAACTCTTTTTGTTAACAAAAAACAAAAATTCTGAAAGATTCCAGAATTTTTTCAGAATAAAATGGCTTCAAAATATTTTTTTGTGCCATTGCTTCATTCAGCAGAATGAATATTAAAATATTCAAAATAATCCAGGATTTTGAGTCTTTGAATTTTCAAAGTAAGTAAATTCTGTTTTGGTGCAGTGCAGTTCTCTTTATCATAGCTGCCCTAACCTGAACTTTAATAAGTACAAATTGTGTTTTAATTTAGTGTTACCAAATTATGACTAACTTAAAACTTAGTACATTATTATAGGTTGCCAGTTAAAGGTTTTAACATCTTGGTCAATTTATTTCCCAGCCTTCATCAAGGGCATTTGCGTTAGAAAAAAGTTATTTTACTCTGGTTTAATTTTTAATTTTAATTCTCTACTCTTAAAAATGCATTTTATTTATTCATAACTTTATTTGTTGCAATAAGATATGCCAATCACACAAAGCAGAACATGACCACAGCACTGTAAAAAAAAAAAAAAAATCGTTGAATTAAAGAAACAGGTTAAAAGAAAAAATTAACTATTATTAATAATTCTTCACAAAATGTCAGGCAAATATTTATATTATGGAACTGTTATAATATTTTTATCCAAGTTTTATATCTCTGTGTGCATTTGTAAAAAAGAATGTAATTCTTAGAAATGTGGTAAATGTTCTCACCACAATATCTTGCATTGGTTAAAAAGTAATTCTTAGGAATGTGGTAAATGTTTCTACCACAATTTACACATGAGTTATAAAGTTTAGGCAAAATTAAGTAGGTCAGTTCTGATAATTTATTTGGTGCACAACTTTTGACTGACCTTGTATTTAAAAAAAAACAAGTGCGTGTGATGCACATCTAAACATTGAATCTCTTTTAGAAGAAAAATTACAATTCTGTCCATTGTTGTTAATCTTTCACTATTCAAGAAAAAGAACTCTACATAAATTGTATTCCTTTTGCATATCCTGATTCCCACAAAAAAACGTCCTTACTTTTAATTTTTTGTTTTATGGAATATGGCTATTTTTTATTTTTTGCCATTACTTTTTAAAGAGATATATTTATATCTATATTGTATATTTTCACCATTCTTGTAGAATGTGCCAAGTTCAGAAAAACAATATTCAAGAAAAACATTTGTGTTTGTTTTTTTTTTTATATATTTTTCTGTATATTTTTAATTTATTAGAAATTGGGTGGATATATCACTAAAATGAGGATATAAGGTATCCGTCAGTCTCTGAAGACTATAGATTTTGCGTTCTAGATAATGTTTCAGACACAGTGTTCATTATGGCTTTTCCCATTTCCCATCTCTTCAGTGCACAAGGCCTGGGTAGTTAAATATGAGAAACACACTGTTACTCAGGCAGTGGGTGTCTCCTATTCTGCATCACCAAAATGATGATCCAGTGGAATGCTAAGTACCAATGCAACCAGCTTTCCACCAACTGGGCAAGGACAGCCCCATGTTGCATCTTCAGTCTTGTTTTGCATCAATGGCCACCAAAAACTTGGAAAGCCCCATTGCAAGTTCACAAGGTTACAAAAGATGAAAACAAACACCTCAACAAATGGTCTATACCTGATATATGACTATTTTTTCCAGATATATATATATATATATATATATATATATATATTCGAACTGGCTCACAGATTCCTCAATCAAACGCTATCCATTACTCCACCGTGCCTTAATTCCAGTCGAATCCATTACATTCACTTACGTGCTAATACCCTGATTATGAATCCTCTTCATTTCCCTCCAGCTATGGGTAAAATAGCAGGACAGACTGGGTTCTATAGCCTTGGATGGCAACTGGTCTAGGAGAAGGACAACTCTAATTAAAACCTACGGAGGTCGTTTGGGAACCTTGTATTTTCGGTGCACCAGGTTTCTGTATTTCATTCCTTCAAAAAGTGTGGATGGTCCTGCACGAGCCTTCACCACTATAATCAAATCTCATGTGCCGATGTCGGGATGTCGGTTTCCTGGAAACTTATCGGCCTGGAGAGTCGATTTATATATATATAAAAAATCTCTGTGGGTGTGTATTTTAGCAGTATATTTTCATTCAACCAGGTTTGGCTAAATAATTTAGACATATCATGTTGATTTATTTTGGTTGTAATTCTTTCAAGTTCATGGATTAATTTCTTGGTAGCCTTCGAAAATTGATTAAGAAAAATATCAAAATTTTCTTTCAAATAGTTTTTATTTTCCCAAACACAATAAAATGAACAGTTAAAATGTTTTGAATTTACGTAAATGCATGTACATATTCACAGATAATTTAACCCCCTGAAGATGGTCTTAGGTGAGATTGAAAGTACCTGGGAAAATAAAAGCTATTTGAAAGAAAATTCCCCACATATACGCATAAACTGTGCTTCTGAATCTGTAACCATCTACCTCGACTGGCTCTTGTGTCTTGCACAGATTGAACATCATTGTAAAAAAAAATGTCTTGATTGTAAGACCCGGTATAAATGCTGTTAGATTTTCAAAATTTTTAAATATAAGAGATGCTCATAATTAAAAACATCTTTCAGTTGGAGGTTTACAGAAAATCTGCCAACAAGAATGATCTTATCAATTTCTATTGCTACCACTGTAACATGATAAAATCTGGAATAATTCTAATTTAAGAGCACTGGGAATCTGCAGCCCCTATTATTTATCTGAAGAAGAAACATATATAGAAAACATTCAAAAACCTCTAATATCTTTATTATTTCATCCACAGTGCTAAGAGAAATGCATACAAAATATACAACCACAAAAAAATAATAGCATTATGAACAACAATAACAATGAACTCGATAAAAACAGACATATAATACTACCCACTAACTCCTTACCATCTACTATCCAAAACAATTTATCCAATCTTAACAATATTAAAATAATTACAACCACTTCCAAACGATCATGGATATGATTAGAACTAAAAATAACCATCACAATAATAATTGTGAATATAAAATAAATTGTTACAACTGCTCTTCACAATACATTGGAGAAACTTGAAGAAATTTGTAAAGAAAACGTATTTATGACCACAAAAAGGATCTTACACACAGCAATTTATCAAATGTATTAGTAATTTTTTTTGTGTGTGTTTAAGCATTTCACCCCAAGCAAGGCGGGAATGCGACTTGCAATCAAGGGTTTAGAGAGTGTGGGAGCAAGAGTAAAGAGATGTGATAGAGGAAAGGATGAAGAGAAGTATGGAGATGTCGATTGATATTACATTTGAATATTTGGAGATTATAGATATCAGGGAAGTAAGTAAAAGGAGGGGAGTTCCACAGGCGAGAAGTGCGAGACATGAAACTATTGGAGTAGAAGAGACGGCGACATTTAACCGTTTCGACAGTGAAAGGGTGGGACTGAGATGCCAACCTAGTAGCACGTTTAAATTCATTCAGTTTGAGAACTAGCGAAAGTAACTCGTCGGAGCAGTTACCATGGAAGTATTTGTAGAAAAGACGGGGGGAAGCGACATATATAGAAATAAATTCAACCACAATGCTTCACTTCTTATCAAAATATAAATCTGCGTCCTGGACCTTTTCAGTTATCTCCGTTCCTGAAAGAATTACTCCCATCACACACCAACATACTTAACTATAAATATGTGAAAAAAATTAAAAGAAAACTATTAAATTTGTAAATTCCTGTTATTTAAAAAATATATAATACATCAATTTATCCCGTATTATACATCTATAATTCTCAATGTGTGTGTGTGTGTGTGTGTGTGTCTCTATGTGTGCATGTATCAGTGGGTGTCTGTGTGTGTGTGTGTGGAGTCGGATGTTGTTTATACGTTTCCACAGTTTTCATCCAATTTCGATTAAATTATTTTTTTTCTTTGATAGATAATTCTTCATCGCCAGTTATGAGTCCAAATTGGCTGGTAAAAATTACAACCTTGAAGGTGAAAAATTGAAAAAACTGTTTTTTTGTTGTTTTTTTTTTTTTACACTTTGCGCAAAAATCAAAGGCAAAATTTAATGTCTGTAAAAAAAAAAAAAAAAAAACAGCGTACAATCAATTTAGAGAGTTGAAATCTAACGCAAAAGATTATTAGAATTATTAAAAAAAATTCTATTATAAATAAAAATTATCGTATATTATTATTATGACGGTCCATGGGAGAGGTACCTTCCCTGCAAGAGAACACAAAAAACGGCCCTTTTCAGCCCCCCATTCAAATTGTTAACCTTCTATTTGGGGATGTGCCTCAGTTGCACCCAAATGTTGTTACTAATATTGATTTTCGGTTGGGCTGAACTTTAAACTTAAACTGCTCCAATTGAACGGCAAAAATTCCCAGTAATGAAAGACCCGATCCAAGACGGGTTATGCTGCTAGTACTTACATAATTTAAATATTATTTATATTAGGGCAAATGATAAAAAATAGAGAAAGGTCACCCAAATAAAATAAGACAACTTTTAAAAGACATACTGTAAAGTATTTAGCAAAAATAAAGTCGTAATGTCAAATACTTTACCAATATGCTGAAAATGTAAAGTGTATAAAACCATTGATGTACAGGTGGGTGAGATGGAAATTAGCAAAATCACCTGAAAAGAAATTCGGAAACACACCAAAGCTGAAAATATAGGTACCTCCACTAATTCGCTGAAAATAACAGCATATCATGATAAAAAAAAAGGCTGCAAACTTAATAAAAACAGTTTTATCGTCAAAATGTTTGTTGTTATTAAGAGGAAAATCCAAAGCATTTTTTATTAAATTTTTTAATTCTTTCTAGCACTTTCAAAATTTTGGTTAAAAATCTTTTTTTCTTCTTTGCGTCAGCAATCGGCCAAAGATGATTAATGGTGTTTTAGTGCCAAAAACAAAAAAAACATTGATTTGGAAATTCTTGCAAAAATCAAATAATTGTCGAATTTTAATGAAACTTTTAGGACTTATTTACAAATGAGTGAAATTATTTTTGGATTTTTAAAATTTTTTTTTAGAAAACCTTGGTAAAAATATAATTTATTTTTTTCATCCTTTTAATATTTATATTAGTTAAAAGCAGGATTCCTTGAAGAATTTTATTAATTTGTTTTTATCGGAATACAATTTACCGAAAATCTGCCCGGAATAAAAAATGAAATAAAACGATGGCATTATTTAATTAGAAAAGCTTTTAATTACTTTTATAAACAAGATATATTAAGGACACTAACGTCTAAAAAAAATTGATGAATAATAAATTTTTACAAGAACTGTTTTCATTTTTTAACATTTAGAAAAAATTAATAAGTTTTAAATCTTTAAAATTCTGTATTAATTTCAGCTATTTAGATTAAGTGAAAGCTGTATTTACTTATCATAAATGATAAAGCTTAATACCAGACTTCAAGCCCCAGGATTTTTAAAAAGAATTTTTTTTATGTATATAAACGTACCCATTTTTAAAAGTACGGAGACCATACACGACATTATCAGAAAATAAGTCGAAATTCCTAAAATTAGATTACGGATAATATTTTGCAACATTTTTAAGATTAATGAGTACTTAAAAATTATATGAAAAAGACGCTTATTCATTTTCTTAAATTATGTTTTACAAATAAAGTTTCCATAGAACAACAATAAACCTGTTATCATTTGTCATCACACGTCAAACACATAATCATGATTACTGTCTGTTAAAAACACAGCTACTGTTTGGTTTAAAAAGGCATGTCTGTGTTATTTTAAACTTAAATAATATTTATTTCAAATCACATTATTTCTCAAATAATGTTTCAGAAAAGAATATATTATTTTTGTAAGATTTTTTTAATAAAAAGGGGCGCTAATCCGTATTTTAGCAAAAAAAGAAAAATCGATTCTAAGCAATATGATTTCTGTTGGAAATACACCAGAATAGTTTGCTTATTGGAAATAGTCAATTTTAGATTTTAGCTTTTAATTAGAGCTTCATGAAAGCTTTTTCCTTTTAAAAAAAATCCATTTTAAACCGTAGGTATCGCGAATTAGTAGAGGTACCTATCAAAATATTTGTCAGAGCTTAAAAGATGTCAACGTGGAATCAAGAACAGACCTAGGTAAGAGTTATAAATGTGATTAAGCAGCAAAAATCATATTAAGAAGAAAGGATAAACGATGGAGCAAAAGGTTGGCTGAATGGCAGCATAAAATATCAAGGTATTCACTCGAAAGACGGAATAAAGATTATTACAATTATGCTTGTCCTGGAAAGATTTGGAAAAAACCTTGTCTAGCAGCGGACAAGCAATGGCTGTTGGTGATGAAGTTGTATGTCAGAGGATTAGACTTGTGATGTACATACATACCTGGCGCAGATGGGAATTGTCGTCACAGTGGCTGCTTTTGGAAGAGTGAATAGAGGAGGTAGACCTGGAAGATGTCCAGGAATACAACTCTTTAGGGCAGATGATAAAATTAGAGAAAGGCCATCAAAATGAAACTAGATTGGGAAGTATATAGCAAAAATAAAGCCATAATGTCAAGGAACTTGGCATTTTTGTTTTTATCAAAATGTACTGAAAATTTTTTTTGTATAATGCTAAATTTGATGTACAAGTGAAAGATGGAATTAATAAAATTCTAGAAAAAAAAAACTCAGAAACACACCAAAGCCTGTCAGTGATAAAAAGAGGTCAACGTTGATCCAAGAACAAACCAAGGTAAGAGATATAGATGAACAACAAAAATAAGAATGAACTGAAAAACATAGCAAGAAAAAAGATGTAGTAAAAGGTTGATTGAATGGTTCTCAACAAATAATTAACATAGCAGAAAAATATCAAGGCATTCACTGTGAAGACATGATAAAGCCAATGTACAATTATTGTTGACTTGGAAAGATTTGGAAAAAAGGATTTGTTTAGCAGTGGATATGCAATGGCTTATGGTGGAAGTTTTTGTCAAAGGATTAGACATGTGATGTACATACATACCTGGTACAGATGACGAATTGAGTTACTTCCTTTGTCTGCTAGTTGAAGCGGGCACTTCTGAATTCAACCTGGTGACAAGCTGACATGCATGTGAAATTCCTGGTTTAAATCCAAACTAATATTTGCTATTCTCAGTAAATGAAAGAAAGTTATTTTACTATGTGTTAAAATACACTTGTCTTTTATTTTCATTCACGTTGTTCATCCCACCAACCTAGGATATAACAGATATATAATTTTTTTTTATAGTAAAGCACTTTTGGAGGAAGGATATATGACAAAGTGGAAAAAGATTTAATGTGACACATTTCATCCCTTAGGACTTCATTGGACTAAGTTTGTTTACACTGATGCAACTATACATGCACTTGAACAAGAAACACTGGGAATTTTAAATTTTGAAAATATTTTTGAAATTTTTTTTTATAATTTATTTTGCTTGATTTTTTTATATAATATATATTTTTTATATAATATATACATAACAGTAATAGCAGAATAATTAGATGAAATACAAGAAATGCTAAATGATTTAAATAATGTTTTAAGGTAGGTTTAAAGATAAAAAAAAAAAAATTTCTTTTTATTGTTAACATTCTTAAAAATGATCAAAAGAATAAAGGAGGTAGACCTGGAAGATGTCCAGGAATACATATTTTTAGGGCAGATGATAAATTAGAGAAAGGCCATCAATTGAAACTGGATTGATTTGACATTATGGCTTTTATAAATTGTACTGAAAATGTAAAGTGTATAATGCTAAATTTGATGTACAGGTGTGAAAGATGGGAATTAATAAAATTCTAGAAAAACAAACTCAGAAACACACCAAAGCCTGTCAGAGATAAAAAGAAGTCAACGTTGATCCAAGAACAAACCAAGGTAAGAGATATAGATGAACAACAAAAATAAGAATTACTACATCTTTTTTCTTGCTATGTTTTCCAGTTCATTCTTATTTCCAAGAATTACCGATATTTTTATAAGAGTATGTGAACATAATACGAGACCAAGTAAAAATAATCTAAAATCGATACGTCAGTGGTTTTGTTAGCATTTTGGTGAAACTGAATGATTACAAAATGAAAATTTTAATAAATTAAATGAAAACAAACCTTCAAGCTCATGAAGTCAAGTGGACTCTTATGTGATTTCATCTGAGATTGAAGGATCTGGTGTTTTATAACCAACAGTAAAATCTCGATGTGACGAATTCCTAGCAACTACTAAATAAAGAGAAAAGAATTAAAGCAAGTAAATAAATAAATAAAACTCCCACAATCAAGTGCAACTCGGCTAGAAGGGGAGGAGATCTGATTGTGGCCAGACAATAGCTTAAGTAAAGCAGTTTCGATCCAAACATTATGTGGGTGAGGATGAACTGTTTGTTAGAGATGTGAAGATTCACGACTGGAGATTGAAAACTGTGTGTCATGGACAAAAGCTGGGCAGTTAGGTGGTAAAAGAGAATCAGAAACCAGAGAAACAAGAGTGAGTTTGAGTTCACCGTGACAGAAGAAAAAGAACTCATCCATTAGTTTTGTCATAAGAGAAGACAGAAGAGTCAGCGAAAATATCGCCTGGCTTCCGACCAGATTGAGCCAGTTTAAGCCATTTATAAATTTACAACTGGAGGTACGGTGGATAGCGGCTCGGATTAAGGAATTCCAGTCGAATCCATTATATTCACTTACGTGCTAATACCCTTGGGAAAGGTATGAATGTATTTCTTCTCCCCCAAGATTAATGATTTGTTTAACAGGACTGACTGGTTCAAAAGATTTTTTGAGAAACTGGTCTACCGCAGAACCATTCTTTTGTCTGTCAGTGAATATATCGAAAGATATATGATAGTAATTTTGTTTATAGATACAAGTCTAACAATAACTGATTGATATTTACAACAGGATTCATATTTTCCTTTACTCACGATTTTTATCTACTGTTTTCTTGTAAACATCCACCGGATATTTCCTAGTTTTTTTTTTTCCTTTGGTACAAAAAGGAATCAAAAGGCAGCTGCAGAAGTCTGAAAAAGACCCCCCCTCCCCGACTCCGGCTGTATGTTTACAAGGGAATGAAAAAAAAAAATGAAATACAAAAAACATTTGGAAGAATAAGTCTTTATTCTCTTTTAATCATCAGAGGCATTTTGGATGACAGTAAGGTGATTTAAAAAAAAGGCACAAGCGAGGTAAAAAAAAAAAGCTACTATAATACAAAGGGTTATTGAAAAGGAAAGAAAAGGGGGGGGGACAATGAAAATAAAGAGAAAACAGGTGAGACTTGGAATTGAACCAAGAACATCTCAATCTGTAGCCAAATGCTCTGCCACTGAACTAGAAAGCAAACAACAAGGCAATGTGTCTTGCAGGGAATGAGATTTAAAGTATATAAACATCTTTATAGAGTTAACGCAGCGGATACTCGGAACTGAACAAAGGACATTGCGATCTGAAAGCCTAATGTGGTAGCTTACTGTTATGGGGTCCACCCTTTTCGGATATAATGGACTCGTAAATCCTGCTGCCATAAAATAGCTACAGTCAGGCAGAGAAGGGGAGTCGTACCGGAAAATGACGAGGCTATGGATACAATCTTTAAAGCGTTTGAGATAAAAAAGACCCGCAGGAAAATAAAGTAATGAGAAGGTCAAATAGGAAAAGAAAATTCGTCGAACCATAATCATCAATCATTTTAATAAAAAATATTAAAATCCCCACAAATCAATAAATCTAAGGAGGGGAATGTTATGGATCCACCTTTTCGGATATAATGGACTCGTCCTGCTGCCATAAAATAGCCACAGTAAGGCAGAGAAGAGAGAAGATCCTTCTTCAGGAGTCAGTAGGGTGTCGGTGGAGTGAAAGGAACTACTTCGAGACTGTATATATCTATCTGTATTTTACTAACCGTGTTCCTGGATTTTACTAACAGCATTACCTTTTTGTATTTTTGTAAATACATTTAATTTCTTAGCTTAAATACTTGCGTTTGTCATTTATTGGATACCTATTTTTCACGCGGGATCCACAACACTTTCATTCTCCAACTGTGAATCTTAACATCTCTAAAAAAACAACTCATCCCCACCCTCATAATGTTCTGCTCAAAACTGCTTTGCTTAAGCCATAGTTCTGGCCACAATCCTATCTCCTTCCCTTCCAGTCGAGTAGCACTTGATTCCGGAAGTTATTTAGTAGTTGCTTGGAAATCGTCACATCGAGATTTTACTGTTGGTTATCAATCTCAGATGAAATCACATAAGAATCCACTTGACTTCATGGGTTTTCTAGTTGAAGGTTTCTGTTTTCATTTAATTTATTAAAACTTTCATTTTGTAATCATTCTCCTTCCCTTCCAACCGAGTAGCACTTGATTCTGGAAGGTTTCATTTATTTATTTATTTGCTTTAATTCTTTTCTCTTTATTTGGTGGTTTATCGCCACCAACAAGACATATGGTCTTGCAGGAAGGGAGATTTAAAGTATGTAAATATCTTTAAAAAAAACTAGTGAAAGGATATTCGGGGATATTATAAAGTACGAGCAGTAGAGCCCGGCGTTGACCGGGGATGTAACAGTAAGAGATAGTATCAAGTATCGACCAGCATAAAGACTGAAAAATAAAATTGACAAAGATTATTGTTTAAGGTTTACGGACAGGCATGTCTTAATTAGTTTTTTTTTTTTTTTTGTGTTTTTGGGGTTTTTTACGAATTGGTCAAACCCAAACTCAAACAAAAACATTGTTTTCAATCGTTATGAGTCTATCGATTGAATAGAATTTTATTATAAACAATTGTCTTGTAAATGGAATTTTTAAAGCATTCTGAATGTAAAAATAAAGAAAAAAGTGTGCAAGACAATAAGAAACACTATCTGCCAAAAAAGTGAAGTTTTGTTGAAATCGGTTGAAATATGTAGGAAATCCGATCTCATATATAAACGAACACACACACACACACACAAACAACCTAGGTTTTATAATAAGTATAACTCGATATGAGTTCTCCCCCTTTCATTCTCGCGATGCCTCTTAATCATGTTTTCAAATTGATTTGGTGCAAAAACAATTGTGTTTTTCAAATTTTTGGCGCTGTCAGAACCACCGCAAGGTAATTTTACGCAGTCCTGTGAAGTTTTGTGGAAATCGGTTGAAAAATGAAGGAAATCCGATCCAATATATAAACGTACAGACACACAATCTGCGTTTTATAATAAGTAAGATGACATCAACTTTAGAATAATGACAGATTGCAGTGGGTACACGTGATTGAACTGAGGACATTTCGATCAGTAGTCGAACGCCCTACCACAGAGCTAAATCGACAACGACAAAATATTAATAAATGATGTTTATAGATGTAACATATGAAAACATCCTTAGAATAATGATAGATGGCAAAGGATACTAGAGTTTCATCCAAAGACATTACAATCTGCATTCAAATGCCCTACAACTGAGCTACAACTCTAACGACAAATCATACATTCCTGATGATTATTGATGTAACGTATGAAACAATCTTCAGAAGGATGAAAGAAGTTACTCGTTATTGAACCGATGGCATTTTGATCTGCAGCCGAAGAATTTTCACTAAGCTACACACCCAACGACAACGCAGCGATTCAGGATGGTTATAGATGTAAGGTATGAAACCATCGTTAGAATAATGACAGATGGCTGGAGATAACAGTTATTCACACGAGAACATTTCGATTTACACTCGAATGATCTACCAGTAAAGTATACCCCGAACGACGAAACAGTAATTCATGATGAACATACATGTAGTAAAGAAACAGAATAAAGACAAGGCATACTCAGGATTGAACCGAGGACATTTCGATCTACAGTCGAATGCTCTACCACTGAGCTACATCCCCAGTGCATAAACTATGTTTCATGGCCGTAAGAGAAGTAATGTATGAGCGGATTTAAGAAAAATGACTGTTGGAAGGGGACACTCGGGATTGAACCGAGGACATCTCGATCTGCAGTCGAATGCTCTACCGCTGAGTTACATCTCCCAAGTACAAGCAATGTTTCATGGCCGTAAGAGAAGTAATGTATTAGAGGATTAAAGAAAAATGACTGTTGGAAGGGGACACTAGGGATTGAACCGAGGACATTTCGATCTGCAGTCGAATGCTCTACCACGGAGCTACATCAACCGTGTTTAAACAATGTTTCATGGCCGTACGAGAAGTAATGTATGAGCGGATTTAAGAAAAATCACTCTTGTAAGGGGACACTTGGTATTGAACCGAGGACATTTCGATCTGCAGTGGAATGTTCTACCACTGAGCTACATCCCCCGTGCAAAAATAATGTTTCATGGCCGTAAGAGAAGTAATGTATGAGCGGATTTAAGAAAAACGACAGTTGGAAGTGGACACACGGGATTGAACCGAGGATATTTCGATCTGCAGTCGAATTCTCTACCACTGAGATACATCCCCCGTGCATAAACAATGTTTCATGTCCGTAAGAGAAGTAATGTATGAGCGGATTTAAGGAAAATGACTGTTGGAAGGGGACACGGGTTGAACCGAGGACATTTCGATCTGCAGTCAGATGCTCTTACCACTGAGCTACATCCCCGTGTAGGAACAATGTTTCATGGTCAAAGAGAAGTAATTTATGAGCGGATTTAAGAAAAATGACTGTTGGAAGGGGACACACGGGATTGAACCGAGGACATTTCAATCTGCAGTCGAATGCTCTACCACTGAGCTACATCCCCCATGTATAAACAATGTTTCAAGGCGGTAAGAGAAGTAATGCATGAGCGGATTTAAGAAAAATGACTGTTGGAAGGGACAACGTGATGGAATTGAGGACATTTAGATCTGCAGTTGAACTCTCTACCACTGAGCCACATCCCCGTGTACGAACAATGTTTCATGGCCGTAAGAGAGAATGGATTTAAAATGAAGGGGAAATGGGATTTAGAGGAAAAGTCGAATGACTGATGGAAGGGACACTCGAGGATTGTATTTTAAAAAACTGGAAGGGGACATTTCGATCTGCAGCCGAATATTCTACCACTGAGATACATCCCCTGTGTATGAACAATGTTTCATGGCCGTAAGAGAAGTAATGTATGAGTGGATTTAAGAAAAATGACTGATGGAAGGGGGACACTGAGGATTGAACTGAGGACATTTCGAACTGCAGCCGAATATTCTACCACTGAGCTACATCCCCCTGTATGAACAATGTTTTCATGGCCGTAAGAGAAGTAATTTATGAGCGGATTTAAAAAAACGACTGATGGAAGGGGGACACTCGGGATTGAACTGAGGACATTTCAATCTGCAGTCGAATGATCTACCACTGAGCTACATCCCCCGTGTATAAACAATTTTACATGGCGTAAGAGAAGTAATTTTTGAGCGGAGAAAATGATGTTGAAAGGGGCGGATTGAATCGAGGACATTTGATCTGCAGTCGAATGTTCCACCACTTGAGCTTACATTGTGCATAAACAATGTTTCATGGACCGTAAGAGATGTCTGAGCAGTTTAAGAAAAACGACCGTTGAAGGGGACACACGGGATTGAACTGAGGACATTTCGATCTGCAGTCGAATCCACTGAGCGTGCATATGAATAATTTTTCATGTCCGTAAGAGATGTAATTTATGAGCGGATTTAAGAAAAATGACTGTTGGAAGGGGACACACGGGATTGAACCGAGGACATTTCGATCTGCAGTCGAATGCTCTACCACTGAGCTACATCCCCCGTGTATGAACAATGTTTCATGGCCGTAAGAGATGTAATTTATGAGCGGATTTAAGAAAAACGACTGTTGGAAGGGGACACACGGGATTGAACCGAGGACATTTCGATCTGCAGTCGAATGCTCTACCACTGAGCTACATCCCCCGTGTATAAACAATGTTTCATGGCCGTAAGAGATGTAATTTATGAGCGGATTTAAGAAAAACGACTGTTGGAAGGGGGACACGGGGTTGAACTGAGGACATTTCGACCTGCAGTCGAATGCTCTACCACTGAGCTGCATCCCCCGTTTAAACAATTTTTCATGGACCGTAAGAGATGTAATTTATGAGCGGTTTAAAGAAAAATGACTGTTGGAAGGGACATACGGGTTGAACAGAGGACATTTCAATCTGCAGTCGAATGCTCTACAACTGAGCTACATCCCCGTGTATAAACAACAATGTTTCATGGACCGTAAGAGATGTAATTTATGAGCGGATTTAAGAAAATGACTGTTGGAAGGGGACACTGGATTGAACTGAGGACATTTCGATTTGCAGTCGAATGTTTCTCTACCACTGAGCTACATCCCCCGTGCATGAACAATGTTTCATGGCCGTAAGAGATGTAATTTATGAGCGGATTTAAGAAAACGACTGTTGGGAGGGGGACACTGGATTGAACTGAGGACATTTCGATCTGCAGTCGAATGCACAAACCACTGAGCCACATCCCCGCGTATAAACAATGTTTCATGGCCGTAAGAGATGTAATGTATGAGTGATTTAAGAAAACGACTGTTGGAAGGGGACACACGGGATTGAACCGAGGACATTTCGATCTGCAGTCGAATGGCGCTATAACACTGAGCTACATCCCCCGAGCATAAACAATGTTTCATGGCCCGTAAGAGAAGTAATTTATGAGCGGATTTAAAGAAAATGACTGTTGGAAGGGACACATGGATTGGACCGAGGACATTTCAATCGGCGCAGTCGAATGTTCTACCCTGAGCTACATCCCGTATGAACAATGTTTCATCCCGAGAGAAGTAATAAAACGAAGGATTTCATGAAGGGGGACACTTGGGATTGATCCGAGGATTTGATCGGCAGTCGAATTTATCGACTGAGGATTTAATAAAAATCAAAGAGAATGTAATTTAGGGCGGATTTAAGAAAAACGTTGGAAGTGGGGACACACGGGATTGAACTGAGGATTTCGATCTGCAGTCGAATGTTTCACCACTGAGCTACATCCCCGTGCATACATTCAATGTTTCATGGCCGTAAGAGAAGTAAATGTATGAGCGGATTTAAGAAAAACGACAGTTGGGAAGGAGACACGGGATTGAACTGAGGATATTTCGATCTGCAGTCGAATTCTCTACCACTGAGCGATACATCCCCGTGTTTAAAACAATGTTTCATGGCCGTAAGAGAAGTAATTTATGAGCGATTTAAGAAAATGACTGTTGGAAGGGGGACACTCGGGATTGAACTGGAGGACATTTCGATCTGCAGTCGAATGCTCACCACTGAGCTACAACCCCGAGCGTAAAAACAATGTTTCATGGCCATAAGAGAAGTAATTTATGAGTGGATTTACCGGAGAAAAATGACTGTTGGAAGGGGACACGAGGGATTGAACTGGAGGACATTTTCATTTGATCTGCAGTCGAATGCTCTACCACTGAGCTACATCCCCGATGTATAAACAATGTTTCATGGACCGTAAGAGATGTAATTGATGAGCGGATTTAAGAAAAAATGACTGTTGGAAGGGGACACACACGGGATTGAACTGAGGACATTTGATCTGCAGTCGAATGCTCTACCACTGAGCTACATCCCCGTGTATAAACAATGTTTCATGGACGGCAAGAGATGTAATTTATGAGCGGATTTAAGAAAAATGACTGTTGGAAGGGGACACACGGGATTGAACCGAGGACATTTCGATCTGCAGTCGAATGCTCTAATACTGAGCCACTACATCCCCGTGTATAAACAATGTTTCAAGACCGGTAAGAGATGTAATTATGAGGATTTAAGAAAACGACTGTTGGAAGGGGACACACGGATTGAATCGGAGGACATTTCGATCTGCAGTCGAAATGCTCTACCACTGAGCTACATCCCCCGTGTATAAACAATGTTTTTAGGACCGTAAGAGATGTAATTTAGGAGAGCGGATTTAAGAAAAATGACTGTTGGAAGGGGACACACGGGATTGAACTGAGGACATTTCGATCTGCAGTCGAATGTCTACCACTGAGCTACAT
>CAHIKZ030001584.1:0-97500 GCA_903632075.3 Acanthosepion pharaonis
ACGCCAGGTCAGGACCAATAATATTGCTGTTCCTTCTTTGGATTTTATCAAGAATCTCTAAATATATAGCAGGAGCACCTGATCATATGTGGCAGCGATTATCTAAGCATGGACGAATAGTATAAATATTGTTTCGGCCGTTGTGAAACGGAATCAATTTGATACTGTACTGGGTATTATTTGGGAGTTGGATTGCTAAGAAAGGTATGAGGCAGATATATAACACATGCGTGTAGTCACTTCCATATGGATTTGGGGTTAGCGTACCAGCTACCGGTGCGAAAAATTAAAATCGGCGAGTCGAGTTCAACTCCCATTTGGGAATTTCTGAAGATCATTATTTATAATCGGGCTGATATCCTTCGTTTTTGTTCTTACAACGTTTCGGCTGTTGAGAACTCCGATCTTCTTCAGATGTATCTGAGTAACCCTTTATTTAATCTATCAGGTAGAATGCTCTCGTTCTGCCACCCATATGTATTTCATTTATTACTGCTCAGTTATTGATTGCTCTGTTTTCAATGAGTCAAAGTTTAATGAAAAAAATATCAGTAATGTCTTTAGACTCTAATTCCGAAGTTCTAATTGGCATGATGCAATGGTTAGCAAGCTTATCTCACAGACTATTGCAATGGTTAGCAAGCTCATCTCATAGACCACTGTAATATCGCATGAGTAGTTGTATTACTAACAAAATTAATTTTTGTAAGTACCTGATTTGGTTTTATTTTGTTTAACGGCATATCAACCTCAATGGGTTATTTAATGCCAAAAACATTTTTAGGATAGATTCGTATGAATAGAATATATATTCTTTGGTTTAAATTAGTTTGGTTTATTTTGTTTTATGACATATCAACCTCAATGGGTTATTTAATGTCGACAACATTTTTAAGACAGATTCGTATGAATAGAATATTTATTCTTTGGTTTAGATTGGTTTGGTTTATTTTGTTTAACGGCATATCAACCTCAATGGGTTATTTAATGCCGACAACATTTTTAGGATAGATTCGTATGAATAGAATATGTATTTTTTGGTTTAGATTGATTTGGTTTATTTTGTTTTAAGGCATATCAACCTCAATGGGTTATTTAATGCCGACAACACATTTTATTGCTGGTAATATTCTGTTTTATTAAAAATCTGTTTCTGGTAATATTTTTCCTTCAAAACTATATTGCTGGTAATAATTTTTTTCAAAATGTATTGCTGGGATAGTTAACTATTTGCCCACAGCTGGGACACTAACAGGTGCTACCACCCCAGGTCAGGGTGGACCTGGGAACACCAGCAATTAAGAAGTGGTTCCACACTCCTCAAAACCTCCTGATCAGAGGCCTTGCTGCTGGATGTAGTTTATCGTCTTACCCAGGACGCGGATGTCGTTTAACGTCTTACCCAGGACGATTGTAAGTACATGAGTGCTTCACCATGGAACGATGGTGAGCTTTTAGACTATTAAATGTACACTAAGCCTGTGTACACTACGAGCTCTCACACTTGTAGCCTTGTGCAATAGTAATGTAAATTTAGTAATATCAATAATTTTATACATGGTATTTTCTCTCTGTATTTCTAGAATGAGGAACTAGCATTGTTTTCATTATTTACAATCAGACTAATATCCTCATCTTTTTTAATTTTTATCACAACGTTTTGGTAGTTAAGGTTTCCTGCCTTCTTCATATTGGAGATTATTTTACTTTAAAAAATCGTTCAAACGTTCTAATTGCTGACAATAGATGTGTGATGTAATCCTACACACATACATGCATACACACACACACACACACACACACATATATATATATAGACAGCATATCTACATTCAAACATGTTTCATTGAATAATATAGACATATTTTCTGTCAACTTTTAAACTGATCCTTTTCAGTTGTCTAATCAGTTTCTTTGTGTTAAGAGGACATTCATTAAGGAAGGCGCCGTAGTTTTTGTTAACCCAAGTACATTTGATCTTTCTAAGATCATCTTCAGAGACGTAAACTACAAAGATAAACTCATATATATATATATATATATATATATATATATATATATATATATATATAAAATGGACATTTAAGTCAACACTCCGAGACGACAGACTTTTTCATGCGGAACGCAATCGTCAGGCCACATGCGCTGTACTTTTTCCCTCCACTTTTTATATATACGGGCCAGTGATGCATTGTGGGTAGTTTATTGCATTGTGGGTAATCTATTCTAACGATTATTCAGCCGGAAGTGGTTTGTTAATTTGTTTATTATTTATTTATTTAGATTAATTTATTTTATTCGTTTTGTTTATTTATTTTTATTTCATTTATTCTTAGTTATCTATTTTTAAGTAACGTAGTAAACGTGTCTACATTTTGTGATGAGTTCTGATCGTTTATTTAGTAGTTTGTTTTGGTCTGGGAAGGTAATTATAGCTGTTTATTCCTCCAAGATTATTCTTATTTGGATTAATTGTTGTAGGCTGATGTTCTTTTCCTTATTTTCCATAATATTTTTGGTGTGATTTGCTTTTCGTTTTTGATTTCCAAGATATACTTGGAAAGCATTATGGTGTTCGCGTATTTACTATTTGTGAAAGATGTTTTTGTGTGCGTAGTTTCTTTGTTTCCAAGGTCTTTCAGTTACTCATATGTATATTTTTTATTCGATACCTGATGATTTTACCGTGGCTTGGTATATTACATTGTTTTATAAGCAATTTCCGTTTAAGAGACATTCGTTCTTTATTCTGCAGTTACACGTGGGTTTAATTTAAAGTAAATAATAAAAAAAATTAACAAACATCTTCCACCTAAATAACCATTAAAGTAAACTACTCACAATGCAATAAACTACCCACAATTCATCACTAAGCCGTATATATACTGGAGAGAAAAAAACAGAACGCATATGGCCTGACGATTGCGTTTAGCATGAAACAGTCTGTCGCTCCTGAGTGTTGAATTCAATGTCCACTTTTATATTTTATATTTACATATGGTCTATCTCTTATATTGAGCGCTTTATCCCATAATATATCATAACTTAAAACTATATTTCTTCATATATATATATATCTGTGTGTGTGTGTGTGTGTGTGTGTGTGTGTGTGTGTGTGTGTGTGTGTGTGTGTGTGTGTGGAGAACGATTCTATCATCGATTTCCAGCCCAACATTTCAGTTTCAGATTGGAATTTCAGACTAGACCGATATATGATTTGGTAATAGCGATGAAAGTTTCCGTTTTTCCCCAAAAATATAGATTAAAAGTACCTAAAAAGATATATTTGAATTTAAGATATCTGATAAGCGAACTTTTACCCACTTGCCGAAGACTAATAGTACTTGAATCAAGTCTAACTTCATAAAACTCTTCGCTCACTTCACGCTAATGACATCGCAAAATGCATGTCCACCTTCATCCAGCCATAGGCTAAATAGCAGGGTAGGCTGGGTTCTTTTTTCTCGTATGAGTAGAAAAGTTTAATTAAGACCTGAGGAGGGCTGTATTCAGATTTCATGGAACACTCTGCGCCTTTTCTTTGTTATCAGTTGTGTGGTTGGTTCTACACAACTCTTCACCACTATTATCAAATCACGTTGCAGAAACATTGTAGCAACGTCATCCTTCCTCTTTTATCATTTTGGAACGACACTACAGATTTGCAAACAAAGAATTGTACCAAATAAAAGGAACCGCATCACTTAAGGAATGCCAAAAACAGTAACAACTAAAATGGATGGCACATTTAACTCAAAGAGAAAATAACGACATAATCAAGATGTTGACATTCCCCGCTACTTCAAATAAAAGGTTGGGAAGGAAACCTCCATCAATACTGAAAAGAGCGATAACAGCTTCTGGACATGAGAAAGTTGTTTTCCTTTAAAATTTCATTAAGAGAACAATTTTATGAATCTCAACCGAAAGCAGTACTGGCTACTCAGTCAATGTTTACTTATAGGGAAACAGCTACGATTACCATCACCATTAAAGATTATCCGGATCGATAGACACCTGAAGAGGGCAGGTAGGCACAACGGCCAAAATATTGAGATAATAAGAATAAAAGATGGGGATATTAGTCCGACTGTAAATAATGATAACTCCTCATTACCAAATTTCAACCAGAATTAAATAATGTTTATTATCAATATCATAATGATTGCTAGCAACCGGTTTGAAAACTCAGAAAGAGACCAAAGAACCGCGGTTCGAATCCTAACTGCTGCCGAGAATTTCACGATGTCAGTATTTGTCGTTGTCATATACATATGACTTGGCTTCTTTAGAATTATACAGATTGATTGATAGCATGTACGTATTGATAGGTTTACTAGTATACTTATGTACTAATCGCCGAAGAAGCGTCTGTGGATTGGGAGGCTACAAGATTCCCGCTGAAAAAAAATATACCCGCCTCGTTCGAGAAGCATTACTGGAAAACCTGCAATTTTTCTGAACTCGAAGACAGACGACAGAATCCAGAGGTACACATACAATTATTTCCAGGAAAGGTGAGGTACCAGATAGACAGCTAGATAGGTTCAGTCTGGTGTTGATAAGTACGGGCAAGCTGATAGATAGATAGATAGATAGATAGATAGATAGATAGATAGATAGATAGATAAAAATGTACCTACTGAGATATATAGATAGAAAAGAAAGAAAGAAATGAACAATCAAAGAAAGAAAGAAAGAAAGAAAGAAAGAAATTTACATAATTAGATCAGTCAGTTATGTACCATGAGAGATACACGCTTAGGCGATCATGTATGTTTCGATACATGACTGACGAGGCAGATATTTTCCCGCAGTAGATTGCCATTTCTCTCTGCGGTAGACCAGTTGCCATCCAAGTCTATAGAACCCGGCCTGTCCTGCTATTTAGCCATAGCTGGGGGGGAGAAGAAGAGGAATCATATCTTTCCCAAGTATATTAGCACGTAACTGAATGTAATGGATTCGACTAGAGATAGGTAGAAAAGAAGTGTACAATCTGCGATAGATAGATAGATAGATAGATAGATAGAGAGAGAGAGAGAGATATAGAGAGAGATAGATTGATGTGAACAGTCTGAGAAAAAAAGAAAAAAGAAAGAAAGAAAGAGTCTGAGATAGATAGATAGATAGATAGATAGATAGATAGATAGATAGATAGATAGATAGATAGATAGATATGTACCTGCGAAGATAGGTAGAAAAGAAAGAAAGAAATGAACAATCTGCGATAGACAGAAAGAAAGAAAGAAAGAAAGAAAGAAAGAAAGAAAGAAAGAAAAGAACAATCTGTGATAGATAGATAGATAGATAGATAGATAGATAGATAGTGAAGAAGAAAGCAGACAAAGGAAGTTGTATTTTAAAAAATAATGAGTTTCGTAAACAGGAAAAAGAATGTAAAAAGTCTATAAAATAACCTATAAACATTTGTGGAACACGCACAGCGTATGCAATTCTATATACACTGTACAACGAACATCACCACGACATTTTTATGATAATTGATTACCATTTTATTATCCAGCGACATTGATGTATACGTATAGAGGATTTTCTACCGCAATGCGATTGATGGACTGTTATCAATAATGCGAAAAATAACTGACAATATTTATCATTTATTTAGACATAGCGACAATGCATTTGAAATAGAATTTTTGGACATATCTATACATGGGAGAGGTCTGATGTCTATTTTTCTTTTATTTTGAATCATTTCACCCCAGGCAAGGCAATAAAGACACTAGGACGCAAGAGGTTACTGAGTGTGAGAGAATATGAAATAAACTATTAAGTAGAGAGGACAATAAAAGAATAAAACTTAAGAAGACAGACGATAGCGATTGACACTGCATTTAAACTTTTGAAGAGAAAAGTTAACTGACAAGTAAGAATCCGAAAAGGAATTCTACAAGCGAGAAGTGCGATAAAAGAAACTTTTAGCATAGAACTTATGGTTACATCTAGCCGTTTCAACTGTAAAGGGATGTGACATTGCTATCAATGTAGTACTGCGCTTAAAATTATAAATTATACGTAACATAGCGAAAAGTTCATCAAAATCAAAACCATGAAAGTATTTATACAAAAGACACAGAGAAGCTACGTTAAGACGGGAGCAAAGGAACTGAAGCCGAGATGCCAAGTCAGGACCAATAACATTGCAGTTTCTTCTTTGGATTCTATCAAGAATCTCTAAATGTATAGCAGGAACACCAGAACAGATGTGGCAGCAATATTCAAAGCAAGGATGAATAGTAGACTTATAAATATGTGAGAACAATTGTCTAGCACGTCATAGTGAACCAAGTTTTTTTAGATGCAGACTTAGCAACTGATTCAATATACTCTTTCTACTACATGTCAGCTGAAAACATTATTCCGAGAAGGCGCAATAAGTCCCTGGAGGTTAGCATCAGCTATGCTGATGGAATTCAAAAGTCTTCTTTCAGACGATTAAAAGAGAGAAGATTCCTTTTTGAAAATCTTTAAATTCACTTAAGTAATCTAATTAATATTAGAGTATTTATCAAGGAATTTCTGTTTGAAGTTTCGAGACATTATTATCATTATACAATATGCACCCTCTACTTGATTGTTTTTGCCAAAATGCTAGGAGAATGCATTTTCGAAGTAGTACAAGACAAGAATGTAAGTTGGAAAGAATTATTGTTGGTTTTTTATTTTGGCCTTTTTTTTTTTTTTTTTTTGTATTTTTAAGTTTTTATTCATATATTGAATAAACATTATCAGTTTTATGCCCCGGTGTGGTCGAAGGTACCCTGCTCGGCTGAATCCGTGACCTGTTTCATCCATCAATTTGGGTTGAAGCCAGAGAGATTTTCCATCATGAGTAGCGTGTCTTTGGCAAGTAGACCCGACTGAGCCCATCTCTCTCAAAGTCAAACCGCAGCCGTTGTCCACCAATTTGTAGTCTCACCTTAGTCACGAACAGGTGACCGTTGATTCTATCGGGAAACCCGGTCTGACCGTTAACTTATTTCAAGAAACATCTCCACCCAGAAATGCCGTCATCATCACATTGACTACATATGTATGTAGTCAAGAACTGGAATCCACAGATACATATCTGTGGATCCCAGTTTACCTCATTCTGCTAAATGAGCGTTGATTCTACAAGATGTTTCATACGCCATTTAGCAGGTCTTGTTTGTAACTCTACTGAATGTTTAGCCACTCTCCTCAACAGAAAAGTCTGGTGGGGGAACCGGTTTAGACGCCGATGACTATGCGGTAGGTAATACTGGATTACGTATTACCAGTGGTACTCTTAGAGTGACCTGGCATTGAATAATACATATATAAAAATTCGACTGACCATTGTTAGTTTGTTTTTTTTCTTCTTTTACACTGTTTTAAAATCCTTTTCACTCTAAGATAGTTTTGATAATGAATCAATTTGTC
This sequence comes from Acanthosepion pharaonis, assembly GCA_903632075.3. Taxonomy (NCBI): domain Eukaryota; kingdom Metazoa; phylum Mollusca; class Cephalopoda; order Sepiida; family Sepiidae; genus Acanthosepion; species Acanthosepion pharaonis. The sequence goes on from CAHIKZ030001584.1 coordinate 7,429, forward strand.
TTTTTTTCCGTTAAATCACGCTCTTGTTTTGATCAAATGTTGTCTATCTAAACATTCATTTACCAGCATTATGAACTCTTTAATGAAACAGATGCACGCAAAATTCAAAAAAGGGTCAGTGATGTAATCGATCCTGACCTCGCATCATTTTTTCACCGACATGATGCGGCTTCCTTCTGTCTTTTCTACAAATATTTGTACGATATTTGTACGATATTCGGATGAGTTGTTTTTTTGTTTTTTTTACTTCTGATGCCAAGACTACATGAATTTAAGCGTGCTACTAGATGCAACGGCCACTTCTATTCTAATCGTTGATTTTCTTGCACCTCCCAACTGTGGAACTCCTTTCCGATTTCTTGCTTCCCTACCACCAACAATCTTCAGAAATTTAAATACAACGTCATTCGACATCTTCTGTCTCTCTGAACCCTGTTCCTTTGATTTCCTTTCCCCACTTCTCCTCGTTAAAGTCTTCTCATTTTCCTTCACACCCAGTAACCTCTTGCGTCTTACTGGCATTATCCCCTTGCTCGGAGTGAAATGAAAAAAGGACATGATAGTATCAACAGCTGGGGTTTAATGTTTCTACACAGCGTCATAATTTTCAATTCTGTGTATAGTTTGAAATATTTTTGATACATATACAAATTGTATAGCTATATCACAATTGAAAGGAAATAATTCAAATATTCTTTATTCAAGTTTTTACAATACAAACTGACGAAATTTAAATAATGGTAAGAAGACAGAATAAGACATACACCAGTCTGCGAATTTATTGCTTTTGATGATTTCGAAATCATCAAGTAGTTCTTAAAATAAACAGTTTTTTTTTTAATTCAATGATTATTTTATTAGTATGATCAAAAAGAGACAAAACTGAAATTTCTATGATACATAATAAGGAAAGAAGGCTTAGAGAATTTGACACACACAAGATCATATTGAAGGCAGAAATCTATAAGTCTACCATTCATCTTTGCATTGAATATTACTGCTACGTCTGCCCTGGTGCTTCTGTTACGTATTTAGAAATTCTTGATAAAATCGAAAAAGAATCCGCAATGTTATTGGTCCTGACCTGTCATCTTGGATTCAGTGATTTTCCCACTGCTGTAACGTAGCTTTCTTGTGCCTTTCCTCGAAATATTTTAATAGTAATTCTTCTGATGAGCTTTCCTCTTAGGTACTTAGACTTTACGAATTTAAGCGCACTACTTACCGGTAAGGTCTTATTATTTTACAGGTGAAATGGATAGGTATAACCGTAAGTTTTATGCTAACAGTTTCTTCTATCGTACTTCTCGCTTGTGGAACTCTCTTGCGTCTTCTTGCTTTCCAGTCAACTTTGATATTCAAGAATTTTAAGGCAGTGCCAATCGTTATCTTATGTCTTCTTAATCTATGTTCTTTTATTGTCGTCTCTCCTTAATAATGTTTTCTTTTTCTCATATTCCCTCACACTCAGTAACCCCTTGCATCTTAGTGCATCTTAACCTACCTCACTAGGTTTGTGTAAATGGGTGGCAGAATTGGAAGGGATAGCGAAAAGATAAACCTTACACAGAAATACAAAGGATAGGAAGTCGGGGAGAGTCGTGATCGCCCACGTTGTGAAGGGACACAGTACATAGAAGAAGAAGAAGAAGAAGAAGAAGAAGAAGAAGAAGAAGAAGAAGAAGAAGAAGAAATTTACCGGATTTCTAGAGTATAGTCTGCATCTCAAATAAGACTATATTCTCCGTGGGACTGAGGTTATGACTCTGTGACAAACCACTGTAGGAATTTAATTTTGTTCCGAACCATTCTGCTTGAAATTAATTTCAAGGCGTACTTTAGGGCCGTGTCTTAGCGAAAAACAATTTCAAACGTTTTTCTGAAGACTTCCATTCTCCCCAGACCCCGCCCACCGCAAGAATTTTCGCATAATCTTTTTTTTACATTATTCTTTCCGCACAGTGAAATGATAAAAGTATAATTGACGGCAATGATCTTATGGACATTGTATCCTCTGCCTGAAGCAGTATCCTAGAATTTTTGGAATGCATACTTTCATTGTTTATATCCGGACATCGGAGATCCGAATTCGAATTTCCGTCGAATTCGTTACATCCAATTATGCGCAAATATCCTCGCTCAGGAAATGTATGAAGCCATCACTTCTCCCCCAGCTATGGATTAAATAGTAAGACATTTGTCAGGAAACCTATAATACAGAATGAACTCTTCCTAACACTATGTATACTACTCCCCAAGAGAGAGGGATGGATCTTTTAAACGGTCGAACTCTCTGCTTTTTGAGCAGAAAGGAACCCGGACGAGGTTCCGCCGAAGGGCAGAATCTCGTTCGGGGTGAATGACTCTATAGATCTCGTTTTTACGAGTTATATCGGGCATATTTTTGGCTGAGCCTACGGGCTCAGAAAAACCCACGATAAAAATGACCTTGTGTCGCATGCAACCCTCGTGGGGGGTGGCTAGATACGAATCAAGCCGAGCTTCTCGCCTTGACGGTCGAACTCTCTGCCTCTGAACAGAGAGGAACCCGGACGAGGCTCCGCTGAAGGGCAGAGTCTCGTTCGGGGAGGTTGACCAAACCGATCCCGTTTATACGGGTTCTACGGGCATTTTTTGGCCGAGCATACGGGCTCGAAAAATCCACGTTAAACTCGGCCTTGTGCCACATGCAACCCTCGTGGGAGGGGGGGTCTAGATACCGAATCGAGCTGAGCTTCTCGGCTTGACGGTCGAACTTTCTGCCTCTGAGCAGAGAGGAACCCGGAAGAGGCTCCGCCGAAGGGCAGAGTCTTGTTCGGGGAGGTTGGCCAACCCGATCCCGTTTATACGGGTTCTAAGGGCATATTTTGGCCGAGCCTACGGGCTCGGAAAACCCACATTAAAATCGGCTTTGTGCCATATGGAACCCTCATCGGGGGGAGCTAGATACCGAATCGAGTCGAGCCGATAGTAGTTCACTCTAAACCAGACTGACAGTCATACTAACACCTTCCACATCTTGTATTATTATTTCATGTAATATACCTTCGTTATTTCTACTCTTGTGTTTGTGTTGTTCTTCCTTGGTCCTAACCTGGACCATAACAACATTGTAAAGTCATTGTTATTTTAAAAATATGGTTAATGCTATATTCACCTCTCATCCCACCCTCCCCAAAAGAGTTATTACAAACCAAAAATATATATTTCCGCTTTAAATAACCGAAAAAGGGTTGATAAGGCTTAAAAAGCAAATCAGCCCAAAACACTTTCCCAAAATATTTTTTTTAAGTATCGCTTGCAGTGGTATCTTTTTCTTTGCGCAAAAATGCTTCAGGTTATTATTTAAAGTTTCAATAGTCCATACACCAAGCTTATGAATCCCGTTCACATCCTTTTTTCCAATCAGAATGAACCGTTCCACCCTCAATGAGGCTCCATGCTTTAAAGGTCTCCATGCTCTGAAGATTACACTGAGGCGTGAAAGAGACAGTCACTATGCTGTGTTAATTCCTATATCCACAGCCTACATATTAAACACCCCATTTCAGGCGTTGGTTGCTCTTACCCTTTAAATATAACTCATATTCAGCAACATATCAGCAACTTTGATATATTCAGGAAGTGACAGCAAACTGCTTGCATATGAAGAGAAAATGTGTTCAGCATAAACACAAAAAAAGAAAGGGGTGTATGACAAGGATGTGTCTTCTCACCGGATTTATTCAGCCTATACAACTAAACAATTCTGAGAGTATTAGAAGTCCGACTTGGAACAATATTGGAACATTATTGGCGGCCACAATCTTAGCAACATAAGATATGCAGATTATGCAGTGTTAATAGCAGATACAGAAAGGGAACTACGAAGGCTCCGACAGAAGGAAAGCGAGAAGTAAAGACAAAATATTGACTACAAGAAGACAGAATGCATGGTTGTCAGCAAAAAGATGAGCCTAAAATGCAAATGACAAATCGGGGATACTAAAATCAAATCAAGTACAAAAATTTAAATATCTGGGAAATGTTCTAACAAAGAACAGAAAGTGTGATACTGAGATCCAAAGATGAATTGGGATAAACCAAATATGCATTCCTAAAGCTAAGCAAAGTATTAAGAGACAGAAAAACCTCGTTAGAAAAGCGTACTGAGCTGTTACGTGATATCTATTCTCCTATATGGCAGTGAATTCTGGACAATCTCCCGAGTGTTGACGAAGAGACTTGAAGCAACAGAAATCTGCAGAAGGATGCTGAGAATACCATGGACCAAACATGTGAGCAATGACGAGATCTTCGAGAAAGTGAAAACAAAAGGAAACATACTTAACAACAGGAAGAGGCAGTCGAAATTTCTAGGGCACGTAATGAGGATAGGGGGCTTGGAAAATCTGATACTCACAAGACAGATTTAGGGAAAGATGGACAGAGGAAAGCAGCACGTAACATACATGATGGCCTTGCACAGGGCTCGTCCCTGGGCTGGTAAGTATCACTGCTATGACTAGCTTAGACCAGCTCTGACCAGTTTGGACAAGCTATGACCAGCTAAGACCAGGTTTAGACCAGCGGCCCGAATGGAAACATTCGGGTTCCCCACTTTAAAAACTGACCTTGTGTCACATCCTGGCTCAGTGGGGGGTCAAGTAAATAGCTACATGATGGCCTTGAGCAAATAGAGAGTAGAACAGGGTTTGGGAAAATAATAAAAATATAAAACTTATTAAGAACTACAATGAACAGGAAGATGATCGCCTATGTCCTGAAGGGACATAGTACATAAAATAAGAATATAAAGGCATTTTTAGACAGCAGGTATTCATTCAAACTTGTTTGATTACATGTGGCAGGTAACCAGCCTAATAAGCTTTTTTTAATGGATGACAGAACAGAGAGTGAGAGAGGTAATAAAAAATACAAACATTGCTAAGGGCTACAAAGAATAAGAAGCTGTCGACAAACATAATAAGTCACTTATTGCAGGGATACGCTACATAAAAGCAGAAGGCTTGCTTTACAAAAATCACTCTTTTCGCATAAGGACATCAGGGATCTGTTTAGGAAATGAATGAAAACATTCATGGTTGCTTAGTCAGTTAATGCCAAATATTTTCTTATAAGGAAACAGCCAATAGAGATTATAAGAACAGACATTACACTTTGATCCCAGCCCGATTAGTGAGGGTGGGAAGAAAAGCGTAACACTAGTAACACTAGTAACACTGGCTGTTCAGTCAATTAATGCCAAATATTTCCTCATAATAATTGTACCATTACACTTATCAACAGATGAATTTAAACTGTTGTGAGATTGCTTCTACTTACCGTGGGGTAGGCGATAAAAAACGCTTGTTAACCGAGAATCCAATTCCTAATGAGTACTATTCCAATTACGCTATGAAATGTAGTCTAAGAAGTATATCCTAATGTCTGCATCTAAAACTGCAGAACAAAGATTATTTGGATGTAGTGTATGTTTTTATCATATATCAATTAAAATTTTACTTGGTTTTTTGAACTCTTAAAAAAAATGTTGTTGTTTTTTTCTTTTTACCAATCTTCGTAGAATGGTTTCTTTGCAGTTGAAAAATAACAGTATTTTGAGAGGTTAGAAAAGAAATGTCTTGCAAAGAAACGGTGTCTAACAAGTTTAATTATCCATATCATAATTAATGCTTTGAGACTTTCTTTTAAAAGAATAATTTGCAAGAAATACATTTATCGGATTGTTCTGTGACATTAATAATAACAATAATAATAATAATAACGGTAATAAAAAATAATAATATTTCTTTGTTTACATGATTTTTAATTTGATTTAATTTCAGTTCCTTTTTATTCCATTTTTATGCTTTGACAGTTTAATATATAGGAAAGATTCGAAATTCTAGAAGCCATTATTATACAAAACAAACCCCATTTAAAAAAATAGCATTCACCACAGGAGACAGTATCTTGAAGTATGTATAACATTATTAATATAATGCAAAACAAAAATAATGCATTATAAATATTTGATTTTTTTTATGTTTATACGTTCTTTTTATAGATACAAATATTTAAATAAATGTTCTGTTTATAATAAACATTATTAACATTTACCGGCCCTGAATGTCCGAGAAATTGTCATAGAAAATTTGACCTTTTTAGATAATTATCATTTCAGGTAAATCGTGGTGAGATGTATGTTTACAACAATGGAAATAAAAAGAGTTGAGATATCTACTCTCCTCCGTGCGAGCCACAGTAAGTCAGAAATAGTCAAGCAACTAAAAGTCAGTTGGATGACCGTCCACAGAGTCGCAAATAGTCTGAGGAACGGTGAAGGCCTCAAGGATCGCCCTTGCTCACGCAGACCCCTAGTTGTCAACAAGTCGACTGTTAGGAATGCATTTGAAAAGGATCCGGCGCTCAAAATGAACGAGCTTGCGAAAAGAAAGAAATATCTCTGTGGCCGCAGTGTCAAGGGCTGTCTAGAATGATGGAAGAAAAAGCTTCAGGCGCGTGAAAAGACCTTTGATCGCGTTGTTAATTTCGGCCAGGACGTCTCTGAGGTCCTCTATGTGTCTACGACCAAGCACCAGGCCTCTGTGATGCTACAGGTTAACTGCAGCCGACTAAAGAGTTATCTCAGCCACGAAAGTTCTGCCCTGGATGAGAAAGATAACTAAGAATGGAAACTGTTTTTCAGCAGGACGGTGGCCCAGCACACAGTAAAAGTCTTGCAAGCTTGGTTGGGGTCAACTTCTGAGTCGCCCGACCTCAACCTTCTAGATTACAGCGTGTGAGCGCATATTGAGAACAAGGCTTGAAAAGTAGTAATGTCATAGTAATGTCGAAGATCTGAAGCCCTCCGTTAACTGCACATGGGCCTGGATGATGAAAGACTACGCCCGTAAAGTGTGCACCGTCTTCCGACCACGCCTGAACCATGTTCTGGGGGTTGGAATATTGATTAATAATATTGTGTGAGCACATAATAAATTACAGTGGAACTCGAATTTAATTCGTTCCTGAAGGCCGTTCGTAACCTGAAATGTTCGTAAACCGAAACTATTTTTCCAATAGAGAAAAAAGTCACAGTACAATAAATTTGGAAAAGCACGCAACAGCACACGAAGGTATACAACACGACGGTCGACACAGAAATGATTCCGTTCGGGTTAACTCGGTTTGACAATGTTGTTCGAGAACCGAAATTTTGTTCGATAACCGAGGCGTTTCCCTCTCGAATTTTCTGTTCGAAAACCGATTTGTTCGACATATAAGACGTTCGAGAACCGAGGTTGCAATCTATTCGAGTAACAATATTTGTCTAATTACACCCAGAACATCGTCTATTCGAGCTTTGAAACTAAAATAACACAGTGTAACAGATCTTTTGCAAAGCCCGTATATATAATTGAGGAAAATAAGTATTCAAAAGCCACAAAAAAAAACAGTTTCTTTTCTTATTTACCTGCACGTAACAGAATCTAATATTTTGCAGAATAGCTTTTGTTCGGAATGACTTCCGATAAATAACCGTTCGTTTCAGACACATTTCTACTAGTATTTTGACCCACTCTTCCTGGCAGATACTTTCGTTCAAATTACTTTGCCTGACGAGCACGGAAGCAAATTTAAAATTAGGTTCAGTCTCCGAGGAATGACTGGGCTAGTTCAGTAGGGCGATTTTATTTCCAAACCACTATTTGGATGCGCTGATTGTATGTTCAGGAACATTGTCCCGCTGAAAGCCCCAATTAGGCTTCATTTTAAAACCTTTATTGCAATTCTGCAATCATTCTTCTTTCACTTATGTCCCGTACCATGTGATACAAACAACTCCATACAATTACATTGTCGCCTCCATATTTCAAAGTTTAGAACGGTGTTCTCTAGTCTAAACTTGATGCTGTGAATTCATCTAGAAAAATCTACCTCGGTTTCATGAGGCAGAAATAATATAATTTCATATTTGGCTTAACAGATTTCAGATGAGCTTTCGAAAGGGTACTTTTCGTGTTCTACGAGACTACAAGACATACTATTGCAGTTTGTTGCTGACTGCATCAGATATTAGGTTGGAAAGAAAGTCCAGTCGTATTTTTACGTCATCGCTTTTGGATTACTTTGTCAATAATTGTGGTACGGTAACCATTAATGTTTACGTTCTAATGCTTTTTCTTTCTTTCTTTGATAAAGCTAACCTCCAGGAGAGTGACTCATTACCCCTTCTCGACCAAACGTTCTCCGCTGACATGAAGTGGAAAGATTAAATCGAATAAATTGCTACCCCTGATGCTGGGAAATATTTTCTCGACAAAATCTATCTGACACATTTATAAGTCTACCATTCGTCCATGCGTTGAATATTGCTGTAACATATGGTCTGGTGTTCCGACTATGTATTTAGAGATTCTTGATAAAATCCAAAGAAGAATCTGCAATGATTATTGTTCCTTACCTGTCATCTCGGCCTCAGTTACTTCTCAACCGCGGTAACTCAGCTTCCTTGTGACATTTTTTTTTAAATACTATGCCTCTTAACTCTGTAACTCTCTACCTTGAGTGGTTCCCGGGCCTTGTACAAGGTGAACCCCACTGTAAAAAAAAAAAAGAAAAAAATTCCATGGTAATTGTTCTGATGAACTTTCCTCTATAGTACCTAGACTATGAATTTAAACGCAGTACTAGATTGGCAGCTAGGTCACATCATTATACAGTTGAAATGGCTAGATGTAACAAAAAGTTAAATACTAACAGTTTCTTCTATCGCACTTCTTGCCTGTGAAACTCTCTTCCGGTTTCTCACTGTAAAGGTTGAATAAGTCTGGCGAGAAGACTGATCCTTGTCTTACGCCCATTTTTTATTTTTTTTTTTTGTATTTGCTGAATTCATTTACAATATCTGTTTACTAACATTAATAATTTAAATGCGTTTTACTGGTTTTTAAAGTTTTTAATAAATATTTTTTAATAAAAAGGCATAAATAAGTCATAAAGTTTTACTTTGTACTAAATTTTAATTCCTTAAATAAATTGTCAAATATAAAGTGGCCACTGCATTAAAAACAATGCCAATAGTAATATAATGTGTTAAGGCACATAATACAATAGCGTCAATCCTAACGAGTTATTTACTTACCGTAACATTGCACACGAATAGTTTGTTCGGGTTCTAGTCATTTATAATTAAAAATAAATTAATTTTAAAGTCGAATAAACACAGAAAAGAAAATTCAGTTTATTTCCAGATGCTAAATGCTGTTTAAAAACTTTCCACGATTTTCTCCATTTTGCATTTTCTAAATAATTACTTTTATACACTATTTACATTATTCGGTCTGTTGCCATATTCACAAAGTTTCAGCCGTTGTACGCTTCTGCCTTCTTCAGGTGATATATGTTGGAAATTCAAGATTCGAACGTCGTGAATATGATAATAAAGATGAGGAGAACAGACCGAATAATGTAAATAGTGTAACTAATTAAAATACCTCGTCTCAGAAATATAGACAAATAATTTATTTTGTAACTATATTGTTCGCGAAAACAAAATTTTTAATATTAAAATATAGTGACATGGGGCTTAGAGTTTCAAATGAACAATTGATTTACCCACACCAAGAATATTAATGAAGGAAAAACACAAGTAATTTTAACAAAACAAGATAAGGAATATATTCTCAACAGATTAAATGATCTGACATAAAATAATATTAAAAATATTTAAGACAAAGATAAGAGAGTTACTTGCTTACCGAAGGGATATATGGTTGTATACGTTTAAAAGTAAATGAAAAGAGAGAATTTGACATAATTAGCTTTCTTAGATTGTTGAGAGAAACTTCTTTGAAGTGCCCCGGGCTAGTTAGAGGCCGGTAATATAATTGGCAAGTAATTTTTCACTGGTGAGAACTTCAACACTGGTCACGAGCAACAGAAACGAAACCTTTCATGTGAATTCAGATACTCTTCACGGAGAAATTTTTTCCTCATTTTATATAATAAAAAAAACAGAATTTCACGTAGGCTCGCTACTTTCTTTTCTTCTTCTCGACTGACTGGCTAATTTCTTTGAAGGCAAAGTTGTCATTGGTCGAAAAACAATTTTACATAGGCTAGCAAATTCATTTCTTTATTCTTTCTCAGTCCTCTGAATTTGAAGGGAGTGGGTGAAGAGAGTTATTATTATTTTGCACGTACTACAAAGACCTTATTTTCCTAGCACCTGAGAGTTTCTTTAGGCATTCAATCGACACATTACAATTAACTTATTTCTTATTTATATAAACGTTATTTTTAGTTGGTAGGTGTGTTTGGGTTGACGTTTTTTTCTTAAACAGCGAAATTAATGTTAACCAGCTTATATTGAGATGTTCTACTAAAAATTTGCCTTCTGAGAGGAATCGAAACTGTATGCCCGTTTTCAGATAAGGAAAACCACTCCTGTAGCTGAAGTATGCTGCTACCAATTAAGCCACGGGAACTGTCAGCATAAGGAGAGACTCAATTACTGAGTTACTTATTTAATTGTTTCTTCTTCTTTGTGTACCATGTGCCTTCAGGATGTAAGCGGTCATGGCACACTACATCATCTCGACCCCATAGCACTTAATAAATTTTGTCTTTTTTATATCTATCCCATACCCTGTTCTACAATCCATTTACTCAAACCCATCAAGTATGCTCCACGCTGTTCTCCTCTGTCCCTCTTTCCCTCAGTTTGTCCTGTGAGTATCAGATTTTCCAAGCCCCCTTTCCTCATTAGCTGTCCCAGAAATTTCAACTGCCTCTTCCTGATGTTAAGTATCTGTGTGTGTATAAATTATGGTTGTGGTTTTTTTTTTTTTTTTTGCATTAGCTTAATATATTTTTAGTCTTTAATTGTTTTTCTCTATATATAATATTAGGTAGTCAGACATGAAATGGCGCACATTATAGGAAATGAATAAAACGCTTCTGAAATGTTAAAGAACTAATTTATTTAGTTGAAATAGGCACCATGTTGGTGAATGACTGTTCTCCAACGTAACTCTAGATTCTCATCATTTGATGTGATAAACAGTTCAAATGCTTCGATTACCTTATTGGAAAATGTTTTATTGCGTATGAAAAACTCAAAATGTTTAAATAAATGATGATCAATAGGAGAGATGAGGCAAAATTGATATATATGGAGGATGAGGCAAAATTTCATAATTCAGGCTAGGCAGCTTTTGGACAGTTGATTGGGAAGCATACGGCCATGCTGTGTCATGCAGCAAATTGGGCGATCCCTATTCACACCCTGCACATATATATGTGCATGTGTGTGTGTGTTTGTGTGTGTGAGTGTGTGTGTATATATATGTGTCTGTGTGTATGTGTGTGTGTGCATATATATATATATATATATATACAGAGAGAGAGAGAGAGAGAGAAAAACAAGGGGAGTGTTTATGGCACATTTTAATCCTAATGGAAACAAACACTTTAATGAGAATGATTTTCAACCCAGCGTATTGTATGGCTCACATAAAATGCATCAATGTATATATATATATATATATATATATATATAGAGAGAGAGAGAGAGAGAGAGAGCAACAAGTGGAGTGTTTATGTTAAATTTAAATCCTAAGGGAAACAAAGACTTTAATGACAATGATTTTCACACCTGCGTATTGTGTGCCTCACGTGAAATGCATCAATGAACAATATTTATTCTGGAAAACCAACCACTTTGAATAAGCATTCTTTGAAAGCATCTGCTGAAAGTAATCCGTTTCAAGGTGGCAGAGATTTAGCAAAAGCTTACACTACGGTATACGCATATCTTTTACACGATTAACTAATGTAGATTAGAAAGAAATCTAAGGAATGAATTTGCGTTTCTTCATGAATTCTCACGAGAGAATCAAGTGCGTCAATCAATTATTTGCTGACTAGTATACCGACCACAGGTATAAACCTCACTTGCCTTAACCAGAAACTTACAAGAGATGAGAAATTCAAAAGATTTTGGGAAAGTAGCCGGTTCATTCTATCGTTACCGAAAGTGTCTGATTCCTGCTATGCTTTATCGTCAGATACGACCAAAATGAAATTTTATTGCCATATCTGGTCTTGAGCTAAATCCCCATTTTCCAGCTTTGATATACTACAAAATCATTTATGCTGCCACATGTGATCTTGTACTTCATGTTATTGATAAAAGACTCTGCAGTCTTATCGGTCCTGATATGGCATCTCGGCTCCATTCACTTTCCAACTGCCATAACATAGCTTCCCTATACATTTTTATAAATATTTTCATGGTAATTCTTCTGATAAGATTTTTTTCTTTGGTACCTAGATTTTACGAATTTAAGCGCACTACTAGATTGCCGGTAAGGTCTTATTATTTTACAGGTGAAATGGATAGGTATAACCGTAAGTTCTATGCTAACAGTTTCTTCTATCGTACTTCTCGCTTGTGGAACTCTCATGCGTCTTCTTGCTTTCCAGTCAACTTTGATATTCAAGAATTTTAAGGCAGTGCCAATCGTTATCTTATGTCTTCTTAATCTATGTTCTTTTATTGTCGTCTCTCCTTAATAATGTTTTCTTTTTCTCATATTCCCTCACACTCAGTAACCCCTTGCATCTTAGTGCATCTTAACCTACCTCACTAGCTTTGTGTAAATGGGTGGCAGAATTGGAAGGGATAGCGAAAAGATAAACCTTACACAGAAATACAAAGGATAGGAAGTCGGGGAGAGTCGTGATCGCCCACGCTGTGAAGGGACACAGTACATAGAAGAAGAAGAAGAAGAAGAAGAAGAAGAAGAAGAAGAAGAAGATTTACTGTCTTTCTAGAGTACACTCTGCATCTTAAATATGACTGTACATTCTCAGTGGAACTGGGGTTATGACTCTGTGACAACAACTGTTCAAGTATCTAGATGTAACTGTATGTTCTATGCTAACAGTTTCCTGTGCGGGGGACTCTCTTCCGGTTTCTTTCTTCTCGGCCATCTTTGATCTTAAAAAAATTAAATGCAACTTTAATCGTTACATTTTGTCTTCTTAATCCCTCTTCTTTTATTATTCTCTTTCCTTAATAATGTTTTCTCATATTAACTCACATGCAGTAATGTCCTTGCGTATTACTAGCTTTATTGCCTTGCTTAGGAGTGAAATGATTAAAAGTAAAAAAAAAAGAGAGACACTTTCTGAACAACTGCACCAAGATTCTCTAAAATCATGGATGAAAAGCAAGAACATGTATTTTCATTGACTGACTCTTGTCTATTCCCGCCCAATCTCTCTTTGTCTGTCTGTATGCCTCTCTCTATCTCTCTCTCTATCTCTATCTCTCTCTGTCTCTCTCTCTCTCTCTCTCTCTCTCTCTCTATCTATCTATCTATCTATCTATTTATCTATCTATCTATTTATGTCTGTCTCTCTCTCATGTGTACGTGCGCACATTTATATGAGTTTACCGCCATTTATGTACCCAATAATTTTACCAACTTCCAGGCAATGTTTTCAGGGCCAATGGTCGTGTCTTGACAACAGCTTACGTTCGCAAACAAAATGGAGCTGATCCGCCATCATGCAAATAAATACATGCGTATGAGCAAAAAAAAAAATAGTATGAAACACATGTATATAAACGAAAGTGGTAACAAGGCAAAGGTGTGGCTTGAAGGAAAGAGTTATCGTAATCACTTGCTATTTTCTAAGCTTAGACGAGTTTGAGCACAAGACCAAAATTATGGGCACGTAATGAGAACTGAATTCAGCTATAGTAGCAATGATCACTCAGATTAATTAGTCAATCATTACTTCACTATAAGGCGCCCTCTGGCAATCAATTTTTGGTTGCTTAGAAAGCGATAAATCTGTAATGTCCCAAAGAAAGAAACAAACAGATAAACAAACAAATAAAAAAATGGAAGAAAAACAAAGAGCAGAGAGAAATACAAAAAAAAGAAAAAAAAACAAAGAAAATGTAAATAAGTTAAAAAAAACGACTACAATGAAATAAAGAAAGAAGGAAAGAAACAAACAAAGAGTAGGGAGGAATAAAAAAAATAGAAAGAAAGAAACAAAGAAAAAAAGAAGGAAGGTTGAATAAATGAAAGAAACAAAGAAAAATATGTAAATTGGTGAAAGAAAAGAGACTGTGATTTAACGAAATAAGAAAAAACCAAAAATAGAGAATAAAAAAAGAAAATAACAGACGATAAGAACGAAAAATTTAACGCAATCGAGAAAAAAAATGAATGAATGACGCATGAAAACAAAGCAAGGATTAAAAGTGAGTAAAGAAAGAAAAAGAAGAAATACAAAATAAAAATAAAGGAATCAAATATTATTTTCTTTTTTCCTCTTATTGGACGAAAGAAAGCAAGGTTAGTAGTTTTACAAGTCTTATTATATATCTTGTGGTTCGTGTCAACAATTGACGGAAGTCGTTTGAATCTCGGCAGGAAAAAGAAAATTCCGTGATTCAAACACATCAAGGAATTGCTTCACAAGCCATTAATTGTCTCTCGACTACATACCTTTATATTTAACACAGGTCGGCAGGCAAGTAAGCGTCGACACACACGTACGCAAACATACAAACTCACACGATTATACTCAAAGCCCAGATTCATAGAAAACCGCTTAATCACAATCACGTGACAGTTGCGAAGAACAGCGTGGCTCATTCGATAAACAAGTCGGCTTGTACTTTGCAGGAACAGAATATGTTTGTTCAAGGATGTAAACATGAATCTAGACCTTTGTTAAACTGGCTTCGCTTTCCTCAAACTAGAAGACATTTATTTAAAAAGGTGATGGCAGATCAAACCTATAACCTATGGAACTCTCTTCCGGCTTCCCAGTCAAGTTTGGTCTTCAAAAATTTAAATGCAGTGTCAATCATTAGCTTCTGCCTTCCAAAAATCTTGTTCTTTTATTGTCTTCTTTCCTTAATAGTAGTTTTTCTCATATTCTCTAACACACGATAATCCCTTGGGTCCTAGTGGCTTTATTGCCTTGCTTGGGATGAAATGATTAAAAAGAAAACCGTGGAAACAGGTGAGAAATAGCTGAGCAGTACTAAAATAAGAGCTAAACGAGAACAGTCTACCCCGTATATTAAATAAAGGGCTCAGTTTGAAAATCCCTGTAGGTTAACCGTATCGACATACACCCGATGAAAGCTGTAGGGCGCAACATCCGGACCTTTGTTAAGGGAAACAGTCTGCATATAAATAACGATAACTCATCATTCCTAGGCATTCACATATAAACAGTGAAAATATTAACAAACCACCCGTATATCACTGATCACCTAAACCAAGCTTATACTACTGTAACAAAGTTACTGTCATCGTATAACGATAGATTGTCAGTAACCAATTGTCATTCTTATATTATCTTTGCTGAATGCAGTGGGATCATTTACTCACGTTAACTTTAAAAACTGTAACGATATTGTACCCCTCGCGTGTATTGAACTCACTAATTCAAGCCAAGTAAACTTCCTAACCATTGTGCTAAGTAGGCGCCGTAATATCAATTAATTATAGCTTGTATTGGTATAAGGCCGCAAGATCAGAGCATCCTGTAAGAAGCAAACTCACCAGTCTGGTTCACCGAAATACCTTGCTAACTGTCGCTCCCAAATTTTTTCCTAGAACGGGTTAGTTGAATTATGTGACATAATAATTATGAGTCCAACCCCTGCGTCGGGCAGTGTGTACTTGAACCCCTGGTCTGGTGCTCCTGTTGTATATTTGGAGTTTCTTGGTAAAGTCCAAAGTATAATCTGCAATCTCGGTTTCAGTCCCTTTCCAGTTGTCGTTTGTAGAACTTTCTTCCGGCTTCTTGCTACCCAATCAACTCTGCTCTTCAAAAATTTAAATACAGTGTCAATCGTTATCTTCTTCTGTCTTCTTAATTCCTGTTCTTTTATTGTTCTCTCTCTCCCTAATCGTAGCTTTTCTCATATTCTCTAACACATAGTAACCCTTTGCGCCATAGTGACTTTATTGCCTTGCTTGGGGTGAAATGATTAAAAATAAAGTCTATCTAGAAGAACGAAAAATCTATCTAGAAGAAGAAAAACTAATTTTAAGCCTCTTGTTCTTTTATTGTTCTCTCTCCTTAATGGTAGTTTTTCTCATATTCTCTAACACATAGTAACCCTTTGCGTCATAGTGGCTTTATTGCCTTGCTTGCGGTGAAATGATTAAAAGATAAATTTAGGTCTGGGAACAAGACTTTGTCATATACTATCCGAGTTTTTGAACATATATATTTTGTATGAATATGAACGGTGTCAGTTCAAGAGTATGAGCTAGATTTACTTGTTTGTTTTTTACTGAATTATCCCAAATACATGGTTCGAGGGCCGCTCAAAATAGATTATTATAGTTGAAATCGTGATGATGAATGAGATGTGAGATATGAGTGAAAGCGAATGGGACATTATGAGGATAGACAATGAATGACACTTGACTTCAGGGAAGCAGCCAAGCAAGAACCTGTTCCACAGAAGGGTGGTTCTTGTGGGAAAAGCTGTCTGAATAGAATTTCCTTCCTACATTTAGAAAAACAGGAAATAAGGTTGTTTCGACTTCATGAAAGTAGCATATGACGGATCCGAGCAGTAAATGAACAAGAGAACGACACTTATATGAGATCATTTGCCACGGAAATAGAGATAGATTTTTATTTATTTAATCCGGCAGATTTTATTACTTAAATGTTATTCCTAGTAGATACACGTATTTGAGTAGACGCCCTGTTTATTTATTAAACAGCGCATTTGTTTATTTTCGTCTACTGGTCTGAATATTCGAGGAATTTTATTAGTAGAAAATGGCTGAGAAAGATTTGCGTTTATAAGGCACACTTCAACTAAAGCAGATCGGTTGTAACGATGGTTTCTCCTGCCAAGTGGGACACAGGTTCGAATCCTGTCGGAAAGACTATATTTATCTTTAATATGATTTCTCGAATATTCAGGCCGGTAGACGAAAATAAAGTAATATACTGTTTAATAAATAAACGGGGCGTCTATTCAATACTGGTTTCCACTAAAAATAATGCTTAAGCAACGCATATATATATATATGTGGACACGGAGGCCAACGCCGAGTGGCGACAGTTAGTTTAATGCTTGAACGCAATCTTCAGGCGTGTGTGGATATATATATATATATATATATATATATATATATATATATATATATATATATATATATATATATATGTATGTGTGTGTGTGTATATTATACTTTTAAAATGCACTTTTTTTTCCATAACGCACATGTCTTCGCGTGTGTGTGTTTTTATGGGTCGACGCAGGAAGTCCATTGGTTCCGGCAGTGAAGACGCGTTCAGAAAGGCGATAAAAATCGCGCAGATCTACCACTGGTAAGACTCCATTCACCTCGTTATTGCTAAGCACAACGTGTTAGCCACTGGCAATAATTGTATTTCAAGTACGTTACCTAATGGCGCCTACATCATTCACTTACTGAAAGCGCCTCTCCTGATGTTTTTTCTTTTTTTTCTTTTTCTTTTCTTTGTCTTCTCCCTCCTCCTACGACCATTTTTTTTCTCTTTTTTTTTGTTTTCTTTGACTCTTTCTGTCACTTAGACTTTGTGAGATCCTTCTTCGTTCTCCAACCTTCGATCTGCAACTGCGCACTGACAAATTAAAACTCCATTTTGCTGTCCGATTCTTACATTTAAAAAGTTGGGCTGATTCTTGTTTGTTTTGCGTTCTCTTTTTCTTTTTTTTTTTTTTTCTTTCTTGCTCTTGCGTCCATTCTATTGTGTCGTTATATGGAGAAAGGACAAATTTCATGTTGTCGTTGTTGTCTTGACAACGTGTAGCGGTTTTATATTCTTTTGTTATTGTTTTTTAATTCACTAAAGAAAGCAAAAGCGCACACACACAAAAAAAAATGTCGAAATCAGGAAATTGCGTTTCTCGGACCAGTGTAAACTAAATTACCGAAAAAGTCGGTTTTCGGATAACTTACAAGAATCTCATAAAAAGTGGCAAAAGAAAACCAACCAAAATCTTCTTTATATTCATTTATTCATTGTTTTATCCTGTTTTTGTTGTTTTGTTTTGTTTTGTTTTTTTTTAGTTGTCTTTTTTATTTAATGCAAAGTTAATCAAGTATTGACTAAATTTCTCATAACAAGTAAGGCTAAATCCTATTTTCAATTCAAGTAGAAAGTTGTTTTGTTTTGTTTGTTTGTTTGTTTCATTTCCTTTAATATTTCTGTTCTTGCACCAGAAATCTCTAATGACCATCGATGAGATTCAAGTGACAAAGCAAAAAAAAAAATGTGGAGCACCCAACTGGGATCGAACTCACTACTCAATCGTTATTGATTTAGCGTGACAAGCTTCCGAACTATTACACCACGACATGGACCCGAATCGAGTGACTCTAGAGATTTTCCAAGCGTAGCTCAGATGTGGCACAACGCCAAAAGTATGGGGCACCCAGTGAGGATCGAACTCACTTTTCAGTAGTAACTGATCTAGCAAGACAAGATTGCTAACCATTACACCACGTCGAGGTGCCCTCAATCGAGTGACACTATGTCTTCTCAAATCTCCTGTAGTCTACCAAGGCAAATACTCTTCCCTCAAATACACTAAGGGAAGCAATGAATCCATATCCTCCCCACAGCTATGGGTTAAATAGTAGGACTTGTATCCGGAAAAATTATTGTTATTCTCATAAAAAATATTTTAAAGCAATATTCACTCACAAAAAGAATTATTCTTACAATGTATAAAAAATGTTCCGTATTTAAATAACCCACAGAGATTTGATAAGCCGTAAAAAAAGACGAATCAAACAATTAATTGCTGGCTTCAACAAAATTGTTGCCTATTGCAGATCATATTTCCCGCGGTCTCTGACCTATTTAATGTTTTTAAAATAGTTGTAGTGATGATGAGTTGGACAATCAACATATTACATCAGACTATGTTCTCAGTTTTGTCAAGTCTTCGAATCAAATAGTTATATAGGAATAAAGTGTTGCTGCTGACACTTGATTTTGAACATAGATCGCCAGTGAGTAAACACAGGTGATCCCATAATTGAATTAAGTAGAACACGTGACCATAGAGGAAACACATATATGGAAGGTAGCGTGACGGCTAAACGATCGCTATTTCTACTCTATCCTCTATCACTATACGGACTGCTATTCTCTACTCTATTCACTATACTATTTCTCTATTCGTATCACTATATGGATTACTATTCGAGCGAGTAATATAGATCAAGTACTATTAGTGCGAGATTATTCAAAGGCATTTGACACCAGCATTGTTCAACGGCGTACTATAGTTGTATATGCGATTACAAAGTCTCTACTACAACGAACATTACGAAAGAGACAACGAATATCCGTTGACATTACAAAAGTGACAACGAGTGTTCGTTGACATCAAAAAGTGGCAACGAGTGTTCGTTGACATCACAAAATAGTCATTATCTTCTGTTACTGAAATTTTATATTGCTTCTATTTTTAATTTATCTGTTCAAGTCTCGCTAAGAGAGATCAGCTAATATTTTGACATCCCATAATAGTCTACTTATCTTCTTCCAAAGGATAGTTTTAAGTTTATACTCATGTTTTGATAGTTGAATTTAAATCTTTTCCTCAGCTCATATTAATTATTGCTATTGTTGTTGTGTTTTGCTTTTTGTGGGTACAAGTTGTCCCCAAGTCTCAACCAAAGACTTCAAGAGACAAGTTTGTATCAGACGATGCAAATAGATTAGGTGCCATGCAATCAGAGGAAAGACATGTAAATGTCATTACGTTTACAATCACTTTCTCACAGACGTGCCGTCGCCTCCCTCTGTCTTTTCTACAAATATTTTCACGGTAACTGCTCCGACGAGCGACTTTCGCTAGTTCCCAAACGGCATGAATTTAAACGTGCTACTAGATTGGCATCTCGGTCCCACCCTTTCACTGTCGAAACGGTTAAATGTGGCCGTTTCTTCTTCTCCAACAGCTTCATGTCTCGCACCTCCCGTCTGTGGAATTCCCTTTCTATTACTTGTTTCCCTGATAGCTATAGTCTCAAACTATTCAAATGTAATGTTAATCGACATCTATTCCTTGTCTTTCTCTTCATCCTTTTCTCTATCATGCCTCTTTTCTCTCACTCCAACTCTCTGTAACCCCTTGCGTGCTAGTGGCATCCCGCCTTGCCTGGGGTGAAATGCTTTAAAAAATATTGTGGTCATCGCATAGAGAGAAATTCATGCAAGATGGGAAAAGTACCCATGAGACTGATTTTCTACAATTCACATATTTTAAGGCTTCCAGAGATTTCTTCCATATACTTGTTTGTTCCTTTTGATATAATTCCCAAAATTCCAATAACAACAGGTTATGTTCTTGTGTTCAGATGCCACATTCTACTGATTTCTATCTCAATTCCATGTATTTACTCAGTTTTCTCAGACGTTTTCAAAGATGTGTTTTGTCGGATGGGGCTGCAACATCTATCAGAAGACATGTGTTATCAGCGTGATTTTCCACAATTATTATTATTATTATTTGAGAGAGGAGCACGCGAAAGTGTGATGCTGTGGTTCAAATATACAAAGGCCAATATACTTATCATGACACCTAGTCTAATAAGAGTTTACCTGATACATGCATCACAGTCATATGTGCGCGGTATAGAGAAATGTTTTGGTACAATCGGCACATATCCTTGCAAGTGGGGACTAGTTAGAAATACCTTCAGGTCAGATAAACCACTCCGCTTAGATAATCTCCGATTGAGGGTGTCCACCAAGTATCCCCAAGTATCTCATCGTATTGTCTGGTTCAGCCTTTAAATTTAGAAGTCAAAAAAGGCCCTCTCGGAACCCAGTCGTGATACCCTTCCACTACTACAACTAATGAACAGAAAGGACTAGGAGACATCTCCAACTTGGAAATTCCATTATTATTATTATTAATTCCAGCATCCTTCTTAATAGGCACATCGGCGTGGTGAAATGGCTAATGGGGCTATTGTAGGTGACATTTACAACTTAGTAGTGAGTTCGATTCACACTCGGCGCTCCATACAACATTCGATATGAAATAATCCATCAAGGGCTGACGTCATAAACACAACCAATCTAACATCTTCATATTCTAATTGTTTACAATTATACTTTCGTTTAGATGTTACACTTTTACGGGAAAACACCTACGCGGGAGTGATCGCCTTAGAAAAGGTGTAGCATAAGGTGTTACTACTCAAACTATCCAGCCATGTCATCTCATGAAGAGAATTCGCAATTATCAAGTCCTTCCTCTCATGTAGATCCATGAAGGTTCATTAAGTATATCCCTATGTTATTTGGGGCTGGTTCCAGGACTCCATTAATGACTGACACGATTGTTAACTCCTTCTTTGGTCGGTAGCATGAAATTTTTTTTTTCTACGTCGTTGTTTTTTATGCACTGAGTAGGTTTTTGTCATTGTTTTTGTTTGTTTTGTTTTTTTGTTTTTTCTTGATATTTAATGGCATGTCCTTTCAGAATGTAGGAAATCACGGCTCTTCACACATTCCTTTTCTTTATTATCTGGAATTACCAATAACTGCCAATCACTGTACGCAGTACACTATCTACTTCTACGGTCTTCAAATTTTAAATTCATACATGCTCCCAGATTAAACTTTTGCGCAGTATATTGATTTCACTCGTTACTACTGTTTATTCATTTCTGTTGGGGTATCATACAGCTGAAAACTTTAAAATATTTGAGTTTAAAACTGATTAAAAAAGAACCTCGAAAATTGCATATGATTTTAGAGCTTAATTAATAGTAAAGGTTGTTTCATTAAAACAGATTATATATAAGGGTGTTTCATTAAGACGGATCAAAGTCAGCAATAAATAAATCAGTGTTATTGGTGAAAATTTATTTATTTTTCTATTGGATCATGTTATTTAGTCATGGCAATTATGGGTGAAAAATAATATCGGTCAAATGTCCGCTAAATCTGAAAGAAATAGAAAAAAAAGTCATTAGACGCTTAAGCTAAAATCGGTATAAATTATTATTATACGAATTCTCACGCGAACCATATCTGATAGCTTTCACTGGGAAATCAAGTGACAACAGGTTTCTTCGGGACTTCAACATTCTTTTCAATATTCTCAATATTATAATAATCAGGCTCCTCTTTGTTACCGTAACACAGTAAAAACGGCACATCTTTGCGAAATGATAGTTAAAATGCTCTAATTTGTGTGAACATTATCAGACCATTTGAAAATATCTATGCAGATTGTAACACACTGTGATGAACAGTCCCGTAGAAGCAAGCGAGCCAGAGTGGCGTGCATAGGAAAATAAGGGTCTTACCTTAACGTGCGGCACGTGACATCGGCAAGTTTGCTCCGTGAAAATGGCATTACTCTCCCATCAACCAGTTCCAGCAGTATGTGCGGTAACGAGGGTTTTTGTACAGTTTGGCATGGTTCGACCAATAGCAAGTCGTGTGCTGATTGGTCAAACTGGAGGAGGCTATTTACCTGGGTAACTGAGAATAAAAGCGAAGAACGCTGATTGGTTGGTCGACCGCAGTGTTGGTCTGATAAAAGAGGGCTGAAGCAGTGAGAAGGAAAAGACGGATTTTACGTTTTGAAGTGTTCAGAAAGCCAGAATGGCGGATTGAGCCAGCGGTATCTTGAATTGTACAAGCGACGTCTTAGTAATAGAGACTCATTTAAACTACACACACTTTATGGGTGCACCTTCAAAAATCTAGATGACCAGCGTCTGGCAGCTGATCTCCCCTCTGGTTGAGCTCTAACCGCTCAATATGGGAGAGACTGGGTTTTAACTTTCAGTATCTCCAAAACCAAGTTAGTATCGTTTCACCATCACTAAGTAGATCCTGTATTTTCTCCAGCCGTGATGAATAATGATACTCTCAATGAGGCTGGGTTATAGTTAACCAAAAACTGGCAATTTTGGCGACCTTTAACCAAATTTTAATAATGCCTGTTTTTAGTCATATTTCATCCTTTTACGATTTTTCGAAACTGTTTCAGGCACTCCTATAATGATGGATACTCTCGTTATCGTCAGATACTACAAATATTTTAGTTCTTAGCACGGTTCAGAGAGTTATCCAACTTTTCACTCATTTCCATTTTTCATCTGAGGTCAATCACTGATCGATTTTCTTGTTTTTGTTTACGATGATTAGATCGGATCTCTTAACCTGAATTAGGTGACCCGTTTGAGTTTCAAAGTCCCAGCGAATCTTATTATTTCTCGTCTCAAAGACAGCTCGAAACTCTGCTAATAACGTTTGTCTACGTGTTCATATCAAAATTGTTTCTACAGTTCACAGTGAATCACTGACTGTATAGTCATATCTATTTTTGAACACCTTTAGAGTTGCTTTGATACCACTTCCCAGACTATTTAATCACTTTTGAGCCTTTACAAGCACATATGCGAAGAGATGGACACGGATCAGTTCTACAAATACAAAACAACGTCCGTGTTTTCTCTCCGAGGGCTAGTATAATGACGATATGGGGGCTATGCTGACGACATAGATGTTCATAGTTGAATGATCTTGAACCAAAAAGTCAATATTCTTTACCGAGTATTCCAAAAGGTAGGCGTTAAGACAAACCTTTCTAAAACATAAAGAATGATAGTGTCTTGCTTCAGTATTCTAACTAATGAGAGAGTTATTACCTTGAAAATCAGCATTCGAAATCCTAGCTGTTACCGAGCCACAAATATCGACCTTCGGCACCAATTGGCGAATACATAACTATCACAGTCACTACTTAGACCCATGTACTTATAAAGTTTCTATTGATTGGTATCATTCAAAATGTTTCTAAAGGACCTAATGCATACTAAGAAGGAACAAATATTTCTAGTTAACTTTTCTCTATTCTGGGCTTTATTATATTGATTTTCTAAACGAGGCTTAGATGTGGCACAAGGCCGAAAGTATGGGGCACCCAGTGAGGATCGAACTCACTACTCAGTCGTAACTGTGCTAGCAGGACAAGATTGCTAACCATTACACCACCTCGAGGTGCCCTAGTAGTTATTTTCCAAGCATAGCTTAGATGTGGCACAAGGCCGAAAGTAAGGGTCATCTAGTGAGGATCGAACTCACTTTTCAGTTGTAACTGATCTAACGAGACAAGCTTGCTAACCATTACACCACGCCGAGGTGCCCATCTAGGCTTTATTATATCCATGATATAGTATCACCTTAATAGCCGAAAGAAAGGAATGGCAAACATGCATTGTTCTCAAATAATTTTACATACCGCTAAGTTACACGAGAAATTATATAGAAATATATTTATACTTGTCACTAACTTGTCGCACGCAGAGAAATTATAACATATGCATACAACAAGCAGTGTGATAGGGAATGAAAAGTGAGACGGTTTTATTTGTAATATCTCCCGAATGGAAAAGAGGGAGACCGTTAGTGCTATCTATGTTTCTGGTTTGATTTGGTTCGGTTTGTTTTACGGCATATCAATCTCAATGTGTTCTTTAATGCCGATCAGATTTATATTGTTGGTAATATTTTTTTTTCAAAAATCTATTTCTAGTAATATTTTTTTTCCAAAAATATATTGCTGGTAATATTTCTTTTTTCCGAAATGTATTGCTGGTAATATTTTTCACAAAATGTATTGTTGGTAATTTTTTTAACTGTATTGCTGGTAATAATGTATTGCTGATAATACTTTTTTCTTCAAAAATTCATTGCTGGTAATAATTTTTACAAAAATCTATTGCTGGTAATAAAACCTATTTTAACACGTTTTGACCTTAGTTTGAGGGTTAACTGTTTGTCTATAACTGGGACCCTTACAGGTACTACCACCCCGGGTCAGGGTGGACCTGGGAACACCAGCAATTAAGAGGTGGCTCCACGTTCCTCAAAACTTCCTAATCAGAGGTTTTGCTGTCGGATGTAGTTTATCGTCTTACCCAGGACTTGGATGTAGTTTATCGTCATACCCAGGACGTTATGTTTCTGGTGAGATCATGTGGGTTCCTCTGTTCATCCTACTGCTGTGGGCATGTGACGTCTGTTTTCTCTGCTGTCTACATAGTAACAGACGTGGGCAAACACGTCTTGCTTCTACGCATGCTAAATAGCAACTGGGGTTCGTCTTCACGTGATCTTCAGATTTCATATTACCCAAAGGGAGATTATAGTCCTTCTCATACCTATCTATTATAAAAGGTAGTAGTCGGAATAGACACGTGGTGAAAATAAACACGCATATGTAGTCGAGTGAGATAGGACCGTGGGAGAAATATTCCACAACTTATTGTATTTTAGTAGACGAGGGTTATTCTCTTCTGCTGCTGGTTTCCGTCGCTGGTCGAAGGCATCGCTGTTGAAGGAAGCACGTTGGTCTCGCTGCTGGTGGCCTAGGCGTTGGTATAGTCTGCCACGTCCGGTTAAGTTTGCTTGCCGCTAATGCCAATCGGGTCGGAAATGCCATCGGGGGTTAAATTCGTGTTGGCTTTATAGTCAGTCAGTGGCTCAGAAACGGCTGCCGCGAAAACCACGTGGGCTTTTTTTTTTTTTTTTTATTCGATAGAAAAGTTGTTTTATGATTCTGATATTTGAGAGCAGTATTCCGGAAAATTCCGAAAGAAAGGTTTTTTTTTTTTTTTTTTTTTTTTTTTTTCATATGGGCTTTGGATGTCGAAATGAGCACTTCCCTTTGAGTTTTAAAGAATTGAAGTTCCAACAAAGTGTTATAGTGGAACACACCTATTCTATAGTTAATAGACTCTCCCACCTATAATAAGTAGGAGTAGTAAGAGTAACGAGTGAAGTCGCTTCGTGAGTTTGTCAGTCAGTCGATCCCGGACGACCGTTAGTCGGATATTAAAGTATCAGCGACTACAACTAGATTTCTCTGCGTTATACTTATTATATGAAGTTCCTAACGTTTTTTACGTCGAACCTATTTTAGGACCGACTTAGTACGAATACAAACCTCCACTGTGAAATCATTCTACAACACAAAGTACGACAATCAAAATTTTTATCTGAAGTTTTCACTATACAACGTCCGGCTAAGAGATTAACAAAAACTGGTAGGATTAATACATTTCCAAGATTGGCGATTATATTGAAAAATGAATATTTGTGTTTTGAAATAGATTTTTTCATCATTAGGCTACGGGCTTATTGATGCAGCTACGAATATATATATGCATATGGGTATATACGTGTGCGTGCGTGTGTGTGCGCGCCTGTGATTTTCTTTTCAGTGCTGTTGTGTATATATGGTTTTTGCTTTATGCCTCTGTACGACAGTGCAAATATTTGCGGCGTTTTTTTTTTTTTTTTTTTTTTTTTTTTGTTTTTGTTTTTTTGTTTGTTTGTTTTTTTGCGTTTGATGGCGACTTCCTGATCAATAACAAACAAAATCAAAGATCAATTTCCGGAGAAACTAATTTTAAGTTCTTCTCTCAGAATTCTCGACGCTTGTGTTCTGCACTCCGATTCTTTGCGACGGAATCTCCTTTCAGACAGATAAACGATGCAATTAAAGCAATTAATTCCAAAAAAGAAATTTCTTCAAATCCTTCGTTCAGTCAACAGAAAATCGTCTATTTCGGACTTGAAAGTGACTGAAATACAAATTGTTATGTTGTTGATGTAGCTCTTGTCTCCGAAATTTATATTAGTCGGATTAAATCTAACCAAAAGTAAATGTATAGTTTCAGTGTGGCAGACTTTGCAAATACAATAATTTCTCCTATGCGCCAATCGATGTTATCTTGTGCCTACACAGTTCAAAGGAAAATTACTTAATAAAAAGCGGGTGGTTATTGGTGAAGGGAGACGACCAAGATATAATAAAACATCACTTAAACTTGTAATAAATATAGTAATTAGACTCAATCAAAATAAAACAGCCTGTTTTAAATAAATGTAAAATTCAAATCTCATCAAATTGATATTAAAAGCTTTAACAAAATTATTTATGTATCTCCGAGACAGTGAATCATATGTTGTTGTCACGACCAATTTCATTTCGAAGGTCTTTTTTTTTAAATTAAAATAGAATATGTATAAATGAAACCGTATATACGAATATTCTTTAAAATACTGTGCAAGTGTGTGAAAGCTTATGCATTTTACAGTGAAAGATAATTTGAGACAATCAGACGATAATTAAGAAATCGCGCGCCACAAAATTCAAAATAAGAATGTATCTAATAAAACATGTAGCGAAGATATGATTAGTTTATCTATACATTGTAAAAAATAGAGTATGAACTCGGAGATTGGGCAAAAATACGGACTTTATTTTCAGCATGGAGTAAAGTGATTAAAAATGATGGGTATGTCTATAAGGGGCAATAACTATTTTTAGGGTCTACTTTTAACCATAATTCTTTACATGCATCTTATATGCATAAAGGAAACATAGGTTACTGATTAGTTATGGATATTCACTTTTTTATATTATTCTTCTAGTTCCATCTTGAGAACTGGAAATCCTACCAGGATTCATCATTGGCGGTCATAATCTTCACAACATAAGATACGCAGATGCTGATAGGAGACACGGAAAGGAAATTACAAAACCTCCTACAGAAGGTAGCAAAGAAAAGCGTGAACAAGGGACTAAGCATAAACTACAAAAAGACATAATGCATGTATGTTACTACGGATATAGCTAAGGTGTTGATAGCCGCCATTTTATTGGCCCCATTAAGTTCGCTTTCTAGTATCAAACACACTCTTCTATAATATTTTCGGATCTTTTTCTTCATAATTGAATGTTGTATCCCGTCTTTCATTAATTCCTAATATCTGTATGCCCCATCTTGGTCTAGTTCCTTAATCTTGTTGTTGATATCATGGTCTAAATCGGTAGTGTTCGTTAGTTTACCGCATCTGAAGGCGGCTTTGATGCATTTGTCGAATCCGAACTCCATCCTGAAGGTTTTGTAGTTATTTTTTGTTGGTTGTCATCCTGGGCAAACGTTTTAAGATCATCAGTATAGAATAGGTGATTCAGTTTGTTATTCTGTAACTTGTATCCGTAGCTTCTGTTGTTCAGAAGGCAGCTGAGTGGCAAGACAGAAGAGTAATAGTGACAATGAATCTCCTTGGAAGATCCTGCTTTTGATTTTGATTAGTCTAAATGTTAATGTCCCGCCCGTTTGTATGGTTTAGTGTAGTCTTCCAGTTTTTCACGCTGTTATGAATTTGACCGTTATGGAGCATGCTCTCTATATCTTTAGGCTCTTCTTTATCCATAAGTGTGGAACACTGTCGAACGCCTTTCTATGCTATCGATAAGTTTCTTTTCCTTGTTTTCACCTCGTCCAATATTGTTTTATTGATAATTAGTTGGTCCTTGCACCCGTAACTTCATCTTTTACATCCCTTCTGTTCTGCTGGGAGCAAATTGTTTTTCTCAAGGAAGTTGTATGTCGTCTCGGTTATGACAGAAGTGTAACTCTTGTACATTGTTGGTAGGCAGGTGATGGGCCTATAGTTCTTCAAGTTCTGCGTCTGTTCTGTTTTGGAGAGTAGGTATGTTGCTCCTTACGTGAGCCATTTGAATCATTTTTCTGTGTTCATGATTATATCATTGTATGCCCGTACGAGGTCTTGGTGGGTACTAGATAGTTTTTTATCCAAAAATTGGCTATTCAGTCTATTCCTGATGGTTTCCATTTTTTGGTTTTGCAGATGGCAGCGGCTTTTTCAGTAATATTGATATCCGTCCATTTTTTGGCACTCTATATGTGTGTGTTGTTCCTGTTGTTGCTTGATCCATGTAGCTCTTTCATTGTGTATTTTGCAGTTTTCCCAAATCATACCCATTATCGTCCGTAGGCATGCAACAACAAGGCGAAACGGTAAAAGTTCACGATTTCAATAAGAAAAAGGAAAATAATATGCTGATGTTGCTAAGATCTACGTAAGAATGAATCTCAAACAAAAATGAATCTTCTATCCGTCATATAACTTTTATTACATATATTATTAGTTTGAACAGGAGTAGAGGTTTATTCCTAGTTTCCTGTTTAGAATTGGTTTTTATCTAAAGTCTTCTCATTCTCATTCTCTACATGTAGACTCCTTGCGTCTTAGTGGCATTATTGTCTTGCTTGGGGTGAATTGATTAAAAAAAAGTTATTGTAGTTAATCTATTATTCTACCTAGTAAGATCCCCAGTCAGAAAGAATCTATCATATAACTTTTATTACAGTGTAATATTATAATTCTTTTATATCATTTTAAATACGATGACCGAAGTTAAGCAACGTCGAGCGTGATCTGTACCTAGATGGGTGATCGCTTGAGAATGCCAGGTGCTATAAACTTTGATGTGCGAGTGATGTAACGGATAACGACTCAGATTTCGAAATCGGAAAATTGAGTTCCAGTAGTGTTCTTTATATTCACTTACACGCAAATATCCTTGGAAAAAGTATGAATCCCCCCCTAACTATGGGTTAATTAGAAAGACTTGTATCAGTAAATCATTTTTATCTCCAAAAAATTCATACAATCTATAAATATTTTCTGGCTTTAAATAACCTGCAAGTGGTTGATAAGCTGTAAAAAAAATAAAACAAATACACATAAAAATCTCAGTGTGACCATTTAAATGACATCTTCGCTGACGTGAAATTGTTTCTATCTAATGTGAGAAGGCTGGAATGAAACAAAAGCAGTTACGTAAACATAGACAAAAAAAATCCCTGCAAAAGTACTCTGAAAATATAATATATAATAAAAAAAATATGAACTTTGGGAAATTTACAGATTACATAAGACAAATAATTAGGAAATTGAAAATAATCAATAGTCAAAAGTTATCGATATTATTTACCTTAACATGTTTAAAGAATTAATTCTGCAGAAATACACCTTATATATACAGGGTGATTGAAAAGTAACTCCCTATTTTATGTATAATGGACTCTACCGTCTAACTATAATTTTCACAAGACGGGAGAGTCCATCAAACATAAAATAGGTAGATAGTTTTCAGTCAGCCTGAAAACATGCACACACACTCGCACGCACGCACACACACACATACACATACATACACACACACACACACACACATATATATATATATATATATATATATATATATATATATATATATATATATATATATATATCCGAAATTTTAATTACTTCAAACTGCCGGAGAGCTCATTCTCTTTATTAATTTTTTTTCAGCACCCACCTTTAATGTATGTAATATATTTATGCGTGTGATGGTTTGTAAGTTTTTTTTTTGTTTTATTTTATTTTATTTTATTTTTTTTTTTGTTGTTGTTGTATTTTTCTAGTTTTTTCTTTTTTTTTTTACTTGGGTGCGTCCATGAAGGTGAACTTGAGAACAGATCTCGTTGCAAATCGACAGAAAAGTTTATCGGGTGAATGTCTCAAAATTATTGCATTATTTTAAATTCTGTACCAATTACAACTTTGACGTGCAGAGTTTGGATTCGCACTAAACAAATCAGATTTTAATTTCTCGGTCTGCTGTACACGACAAGAAGGAACAAAAAACTACTTAATGAACTGCACCTGCCACTAAATACAACTTTGAAAATTTAGCTGAAACCTGAATTCGATCATTTCCAGTCTGGCCGGGTGGAAAAGAGGAAAACCACTACTAATGAACCCAGAAAAAAAAACACCTTATTTAGTTTTTTTAAAACGATCGATATTTGTATCTGCTAAGTTTAGCGGAGAACAGCACAAGTCCATAAGTTTGGGGCACTTGGTGAGACTCGAACAACGGGGATCAAACAGGCAAACTGGGGATCAAATTCTAGGTAATTTAAGTTCAGATTGGTTTAATACAATTGAAAAAGGCATGAACCCACCACTCTTAATAATTCACGGCATAGATTATTCTTTGCTCGTGGTAACAAGTAAACCAATACAATTTGTGGCATGTCATTCGGAAAGGAAACTGACTCAAATTCAGCATAGCGTCCAGTTTAATAGTTAAAGCAACAATGCATATATATACATACATATATATATATATATATATATATATATATATATATATATATATATATATATTTTTCCTAAATTTTATGACTTCAAATTGCCCGAGAGTACATTTTCTTTATTGAATTTTCTCAAGAACGCAGGCCAGTATACGTAATATACACTGTTTCTAAAAAATAAAAATGGGCGTCTATTTCAAACACGAATATCCACTAAAAATAGTGTTTTAAATAATATGTATATATATACTATTTATATATAAAATAATATATATATATAATATGTATAAATAATATATAAATATATTATATATATATATATATATATATATATATATATATATATATATATATATATATATATATATAAAAGCGAACATATATGCAATCGTCAGGCCACGACGATTGCATATAGCATGAAACAGACTGTCGCCTCTAAGTGTTGCATTCTATGTTCACTTTTATATTTACACACGCTGTATCTCTGATATCGAGCACTTTATCCCATAAATATAGCACACCTTAAGACTATATTTCTTATTATATATATATATATATATATATATATATATATATATATATATATATATATATATATATATATATATATATATATGTGTGTGTGTATGGACATTCAAGCCAACACTCAGCAGTTTAATCTGTTTCATGCTTATAAGCAATTGTCAGACTGTCGCCGCTGAGTGTTGATTTCATAGTCCCCTTTTGTATTTACATACGCTCTGTCCCTGATATTGTGCACTTTAACACATAAATATAGCACACCATAAAACTATTTTATTATATCATATATATATATATATATATATTAATAATTATAGGTATTAAAGTGGATAAATCAAATAACTTAGCAACCATATATGTGTGCGTTAGCGTGCATACACAGGTAAGCCAATAAATATTTACTCAATATAAGGTGTAAAAAGAGTGCTCAATATGGTTAGACAGAGCTAAGAAGTATATATTATTAAATATACATATACCTACATTAATATATTAATAAATATATATATATATATATATATATATATATATATATATATAGATACTAATAATAAATGCTAAATCTTAAAAGAAACTTAAAGCTTAAAATAATCCATAAATATGATATACCATAAACTATATTTTATCATATTATATATATATATATATATATATATATATATATAATATATATATGTATGTGTGTGTGTGTGTGTGTGTGTGTGTGTGTGTGTGTGTGTGTGTGTGTGTGTGCAAATAGTAAGAATAAATGCTAAACCTTAAAATAAACTGAGGGGTCAATGCCAAAGTTGACAGAGCCTAAATATAATAAAATAATATTATTAATTCAATAATACCAAAATCTGCTACGCAGAGTTTCGTGTGATAACAATCATCAGGCGGGAAAAAAACCCGTTTTTAACTTTTTTTAATTTTTGTAATTGAAGTGAAGACTCGGGGTTTACGAGATAGCAACACCTCATGTGGTGTATGTAGAAAAGGAAATTCCACCCGAATTAGACAGCGGAAAGCACAGCCGTAACTGTCAACTTCATCATGGCATAGAGAGACCCCAGCGGAAACTGCTGCACGGTCCAGATACCATTCACGAAATTGTAGTCCAGTAGCTCCGATTTTATGTATCTGATGACCAGGACTCTACCAGGACTGCCCTCCTACTAAATCGTAGCTGGGGGAAGAAGAAATCGATTCATAACTTTTACACGGGTATTTTGTGCGAAAGCGAACGCAACGATCTCGGCTGAAATCATGCCAATCTTACTTTCCGCCTCAGTAACCGCTACTCTACGTGCACATCCATAGGCGAGCATGCCTCTTCACAACATCCTGTCCCTGTTTGCACTAATCAACTCTAACTAATCCTTCTTCTGCCATTCATTTACTCAAGCTCATTAAATGGTTTAGTCTCTATTTCTCCTGCTTCTCTTGACTTTAGGATACACTGTAAGTGTTATATTCTCCAAGCCTGCTTTTCTCGTGTTACTGTCCTAAAAATTTCACCAGTCCCTTTCTAATTGTTGCATGCCTCCTTGTAGTTCCTATTCTACTGAAAATCGTAACATATCGATCCACCAAACATCCACTTTCCTCACCAGAAACACCTGGTGGGGGAACCTGTTTAGTCGTCGATGACCCGACTATGTAGCAGTTGGCATTGGGTCAAATGATCCCTGTAACAATCGGAGAGTGACTTGAGATAAAATAGCCTTAAATATAGTCATTAGCTGAATTGTTATATGAAATTTTCATTCTATAATACTCGGTTTATATATGAGTAATTGTTGAATAAATACTATCCTCGTAACTTCTGTAATCTCACCTCCTGCTGCTTCCGTCCGATTTAAGTAATATGATATGAATAGTTAGCATTGCGCTCACTGGAAATTAATGGTGTCCAGACTAGTATGAGAACTGTTCATTACAACCTTCTTCAAATTATAACATTGGCTACTAAATGAAATAAGTGGCGTATGTGAAACAATAACCTAAGTGAATTTATGGATGCATTACATTCTGTACATTTTATTCTCAGTTTTCTCATCCTCTTTCACGTTCACTCCCTGTAATCCTCCACGTCTTAGTGGCATTATCGCCTTGCTTGAGGTGAAACGATTTTTAAAAAATGGTTTCAGGGGAAACAACACTGAAATTACTGAGTAGTACTAAAAATAAGAACTAGACGAGATATCCCTAGACACATGCAGTGGAACGAAAACGGTCTGCTCCCGTAGATTAAATAAACGTTTCAGTTCGGAATTCCCTGTAGGTTACTCGGATCGATATAATCCTGATGAAGGCAAGAAAGTACAACGACAGAAACGTTGTGATAGCAATAACAAAGATGAGGATAATAGTCCGAATGTAAATCGTGTAAATAATGATAAATCCTCATCCCAGAAGTCTTGGCTTCTCGAAAGAATGCTTCATCCAAAGGATGGTTCCTTAATTCTTTTTCGAATTTTCAGCGTTATATTTAGCGGGAAAGTTTTTAGAGCAGCTATTCATCTTCTTATGAATAAAGAAATCGACGCAACCTTGACAGAATCCAGTCAATCTTTGATCTTTTCAAATACTAACTTTTCAACATTATCACCAATAAAGGGGATAGTGCGTGCGCATGTGATAACATTATTTTATCATATTGCTTGACTGTCACAAGTCTGGATACGCCCTGATGAAAACATATAACAGCATACAATATATTATTACTCCTTGCACGCAATACCTTACATTATGTATTCAATGATATATATTTGGATATTTCTACGCTTACATAATTCCATCTATGTTTTTGTTTGACTTTCAATTAGAAATTGATAATAAGATTCCTTATGCTTCACTTTGACAAATAAATTCACATTTATTAACACGTTTCCTGCTACTATGGGTATTTGAAAGCTTACATAATGCTTTTACTGGAGGTACTACTATACATTTCTATATAAAAATACGACTGAAATGTTCGTAGGCTGACTATGAAGGAGTAATGCTAGAGCTGTGAAATCTTGCATGCATTAATTTCAACTTTTCTTATTAATAACCGCATTGTTTCTTTCCAGGTAAATTGATATATGACTGTTCAACGAAAATTCAAAAGTAACTAGTAGCAACTTGTAAAAGGGACAAAATTTGGCATCATGATGTTATCGAATATCAACAGAAAAATGGCATTCATGCTGGCATGGGTGCTACACTAGAGAATGACACTCCAGCTTTATCAACAATGCAAAGGTGGGCAGCTTAAAGTTTGGACGTCCTGCAACTGCTACCACCGAAGAAAACATTGATCATGTTCACCACAAGGTGATGAATGACAGGTGATTGAATATAAATCAAATAGTCAATGTTGTTAGCATATCTCATGAGAGAGTTGAGAATATTCTGCACATTGAACTTGTTATGACGAAGGTTACTGCTCAATGAGAGCCACGTCTTCTGACACCTAATCAAAAAACACACCAGGCTGAGCTTCGGTTTTTGGAGGGATGCCACACCATCACTAGAAAGTACGATGCTAAATTGCAGGGACAGTTATGAACGGCTATCAAGACAAAATGCCCGAATAAACTGTCGAAAAGCGTATTGTTTTATCAAGACAATGCTCCAGCACATGTCCTTGGTTTGAATGGCTGATCTGCGTGACTGTGGCTTTGAACTGGTTGATCACTCTCCCTATTCTTCTGATTAACTTACTTGTACTTGTGGAATTCACTCAGGATCGGTTGAGCCGGCTCCATCAAACGAAATTGCGGCATCCTGAACGAAAGCCGGCTAAGCTCGGTGGTAGGATGCAATTGAGTCAGTAAGAACTAACAAATCACGATTCTAACTGCGAATCTAGAACACGGGTGGGCCCAAGAATGGCTCGACGTCCTCTTTAACAATTTTAAGCCTCGTTTTTCGCTGTCCACCACGCCGCTTCCTACAACTTCTTCGTGGTTGAGGATCCTTGGCAGTTACCCGGTTGTCGACCAAGAGTATGGCCAAACCACCGAAGTCGACTCGTGAGCAGAGTTTGACAGAAAGAAGCAATTTTGTAGCGAGTGCGGACGAACGACAGTGTTCGAGATGAATTGTTGCCAGCGGATGCGGAGAATTCAGCGCAGGCAGTAGCGATCGAATACCTCCAAGCTTGTGGAGGTCCCCGTATCACTGGCTACGTTTCATAGCCTCGGAGAAGGATTGCCCTGATCAGAGCCTGGATGATCCGAAATTTCGTGTTGATTTTGATCTCAGACCTACACTATAGCCGAGTCCTAAGCCGACAGAACGCAACATGGACAACCTCAATGCGGGCATTGATATCCTCCTTCACCTGACCAGTGGTTGTTATCACCGAGGTACTTAAAGCGGTCGACTTCCAGTAGGATTTCCCCGTCGAGAATTTGAGCCTGGGCTACTTTAATCTTCATGCTAATCTGGGATGCAAATGATTGCATTTCATTGGCTGCTGATTAAACATCAGCAAATCTTTCCCCCCAACAATAGCTATATCGTCAGCATAATCAAGGTCGGTCAGGGTAAACTTGCCACCTACTAGAGTTTGCGAGAAGTGCACCAGTCGATCATATAATTAAATAGCATCGGAGACTGCACACACACCTTTGTCGAACGCCAGAGCGGATGTCAAAAAAGTATGACTCTTGGCTGCAGGTACGGATTTTAGTGCGAGTGGACCGGTAGTACGCCTTCAGGACGTTTAGGGCATTAACGATCGCGTTCACCGTCCGGGTCCGTTCGCCTTAATGTGAAGATCTGGTCAATGCAGTTACGACTTCGGCGCTGATTTGGTCTCGTTCTGCGATCGCGTTCACTATGGAACCTTCGAAGTAAGGAGTAAGCAAAGAATTTCGCGGCAACGTCAATTAGGTTGATCCCTCGGTAATTTTTACAGCAGCGTTTTTCGCCCTTCTTGAAAAAAAAAGGCAAAAAGACTGCGCTCCCACCACAGTCTTGAGAAACAGTTTCGAAATCCTAAACAAGCGTAATGATCTGAAGTAGCCATGGGACCAACACATTGGAAGAGTGTTTGAAAATTTCAGCTGACAGACCATCTTCTCCAGCAGCTTTATTGCTCTTAAGCTTCCCGGTGACGTTTAGGACTTCTTCAATTGACTGCGTATCGGTTTGGCAGTTATATGGAATCAAAGTCTCAAATGTGGAACGGCAGATTGTGGTTGATCAGTGTAACAAATTGGTCTCTCCAACGTTGCAGACGATCATTAAGTTCGGTAGTGATCTCGCCATTTTGACTCAAGATTATCTCGCTAGTTTCTGAGGTATTCCGTGTGTTGGAATTAAGTAGGTTGTTAAGCTTTCGAAAGTCTCCAATAGATGCGACGCGCTCGATGTCTTCCAACACCATTTGCCAATAAACGTTGCTATCAACACGAAGCGGTCAAGCGTTTTGTCGTTGAAGGAAGTGGTAGTCGTCGAAACCAACAAACCGAGCCTGCTTTACTTTGTCCGCAAGTGCGATCGTTTGGCCTAAGATCCAATCTGTCTGTCGTTTTGTAGCCCCAAGTGTTTCCGTTGGAGCCTTTTTCATATTGTGCTTAAAGGACTGTCATATATGCTCAAGGGAAAGATCGGCCGAATGCAGTGTTTCAAGACCACTAAACCGGTTTGATAGCTGAAGATCGCATTTAAGTTTCGCAATTAAGTTTCACGTTATCTCGGAGCACTTTTCCTCTTTTTGTTTACCCTGGGCTTTGCAGGTGCCATAACATGACCAGGGTCATTCTTGTTATCAGTATGGGTGCCACGGTCTGCACGGCCATCCAGAAGAAGTTCATCTGGACTAAACGAGAATCTGGTCAATCTGATTATCTGTAACGCCAACATTTGAATACCAGATCGCAAGACGGTTCCTTGGATGTTGAAAGGTGATGCTCGATACTGTCACGTGGTTGATTGCAGCGAAGTTAACAAGACGGTCGTTATTCACATAGCGGTCTCCGATCGTAAACGACCCGAGAACGTGTATTGTGTTTGTATCTCTCCTCCCTGTGAGAGCATTCTAATCTCTTGCAATAGTAATGAGGGCTATGATCGACAACAGCCTGAAGATTTGTAAAAGCCGAGGGTAGGAGAATACACTGTAATAACAGTGAAAAGCTAGTCTTTCAAACTAATGCGCACCAGGAGAGTGGAGATTGGCTCCATTGATAATAGTACAGCATTGGTTCGATCACTCAAGGCGAAGGCTAATCCATATCGATCTGAGTTGACAGTGATGCCACTGTGATATAGATGGAAGAAAGCATCGGCTTGTGGGACCTTTATTGATCAGCTATAACGAATACATCGTCATTGTTTGTGACTCTATTGGCTTAATAGTTCTCACATTCCAGCAAGTCGTTAACTTCCCTGCGTCTAAGCAACCCAGCTTGGTCATTTAGCACTTACACCGCTGGGACAGCAAGCACGTCGGTTCCCGCGGACCCCGTAGCAGAGGTTGTATTCATTTGGACGTGCAAATTCATAGTAGGAGTTTCAATGGAAATTTGGATTTGTGATTCGATTAGAGCGCCCAAGCATTCGCTTTTCAAACCCAACCCAATTCAGTGGTGCAAGGATCTCGGGGGGAACGTATGGGAGGGAGTTTGACCGGCAGAGATGAGGTACGTGGTCATGAGGTTGCATAACCTATTTTGAGGTACTCTGTAGACCAGCAGGACGTAGTCCCCATGTCGGTCTTTCGAAACCTGATTTCTCCTGATTTCGCCCTACCTGGCTATTATCTGTTTCCCAACATGAAAAATACTTGGCAGAAAACCAGTATCGTAATGATGATGACGTCATATCTGCTGATGATGACATTTTTGGCCAACAGGTTAAAAGCTTCTTAACCAATGGGATCTAAGCACTCATTTGGCCACATTCCATGAGAATATCTTGGTTAGCCTATGAACTTTTCAGCTAACGCTCGTATTTTTTTTTTATTTTAAGGGAAACTCAATTTATTAACAC
Organism: Acanthosepion pharaonis; assembly: GCA_903632075.3. Taxonomy (NCBI): domain Eukaryota; kingdom Metazoa; phylum Mollusca; class Cephalopoda; order Sepiida; family Sepiidae; genus Acanthosepion; species Acanthosepion pharaonis. The sequence goes on from CAHIKZ030001584.1 coordinate 45,978, forward strand.
ATTTCCTGCTACATTGTGTATTTGAATCCCTACATAATTCTGGCCTATGGTCATATCACGTTGAAACACTGACTCTTGTAAGATCATCAAAGTTAAGTAACGTTGATTTTGGTCAGTACCAAGATGGGTGACCACTTAGAAATACCAGGTGCAGTAAGCTTGGATGTGCGTTAATGGATAACGGCTCTGAATTGTAAATCTGAGAGCCGTGTTCCAAATCCAGTCGGGTTCGTTATATTTCTATACGCAGAACAACGCTTGGGAAAGGTATGAATCCACCTCTTCTGCCCCTAGCTACGGGTTAATTAGAAGGACGTGTTTCAGTAAATCATTAGTATCTCTAAAACATTCTTACAATCTAAAAATATTTTCAGTGTTTAAATAACCTGCAAATGGTTGATAAGCCGTAAAAATCACTCAATCAAAAAAAAACATAATGCTATCAGTGTTTTTGTTAGAGTTATTACTAAAAAAAATTGCTTATTTACATTATTTGGACTATTGTCCTCATCTTTGTCGCCATATTTATTATAACGTTTCGGCCGTTGCACGCTCCGACCTTCCTCATGTGGTTGGAATGTCGAACTGAGCCCTTTATTCCGCTAACTGGAGTAGACTGTCCTAGTTCCACGTGCCATGTTTAATGGGTGTCATTTATCAGTTATCACGTTAATTTCCCTCTGAAAGTTCTCCACTGCCTTACCCGGGTATTGAACTCACACTCTTTGGTTCATGTCACTGGATCTAACTGACGCCTTTATCCACTGTGCCATGTGTCCTTAGCACTTAAGTAAGTTCTGTTCTAACAGTTTCTTTTCGCGTGTGGAACCCTCTTCCGGTTTCTTGCTTCCCAGTCAACTTTGATCTTCAAAAATTTAGATGCAACGTCAATCGACATCTTCTGTCTTCTTAATTCCTGTTCTTTTATTGTTCTCGCTTCTTTATATTTTTTCTTAAATTCTTTTACACTCAGTAACACCCTGCGTCTTAGTGGCTCTGTTGCCTTCTTTGGAGTGAAATGGTTAAAAAAAAAATTTTAAAAAATAAAAATAAATTCCTTACATTTAACTTGATAAGTCCCTAGGAGCGTTTCGGTTAACAAGGTCGATTTTAAACTACAATTCTCCATGATTTTCTCTCATACATTCATATCTGCTCGTTGCATATCCAAATGTAAACAAATGACGTCACACATTATGAAATGGACAAAGTCCGACAATTCTTTTAAGACATTTTTTTATAAAATGAGCATACAAACATAAAAACGAGACGAAACGCTCCCCTGTGGATAAATCGGTAAAGCACGTCAGGCTATATGACGATTCCGTATAGGATACAGGTTCAATTCCTTTCGGAAGACGCATATTTTCTATGAAAATTTCTCGGACTTTCATGCTGGTAAATGTCGTTAATACTGTTTATTATAAACAGAGCATTTAATTAAATATTTGTATCTATAAAAAGAACATATAAACATAAAAAAATTCTTAAAATAATTGTCGGAGTTTGTCCAGTTCATATATATGTGTGTGTGCAAAATATAGGAAAGAAAAGTTAGGTTAATAATCCAAAGTTCTTTAGTAACTTTGTTTTCATTTAAAAAAAAAACAGTGCTCAATACATAAGTAGAGCCTAAATTATAATTATTTTTTAAAAATATGATTATCATCAGGCTGAAACAGAGCTGGTTCTTTAGCTTCTGTTTTTGAAACATGAGAACTCTTATGTAGCGATGGAATCATATTTTTTAAAAATAATTATATATATTTATATATATATATATATACTCTTTTTTCTGACAGATGAAACAAAAACTGATCATACAGTAACAATAAGATATAAGTTGGGCAATGTTGGTTTGTTTAGTGGCTGATATAATTTCCGGGTTCGAGCTTAAGAAAAAGAAAATATGATTTCTATTGCTGATTTTACGCGACATCTACTTCCATAAATGATTAGAATTCTCATCTTTCCCTCCTTCTGGCCTTGTGTCATTCAAAGTTAAAGTTAAATAAAATTAATTCGTCGGAATTAGAATCAAAGAGAGAGAAGGGAAAGTAAAGATAAAGAAAGTGAAAAGGAAAAAAAATGAATATGCAATGTGATAGGTCTTGACATGGCATCTCGACTCCAGTCATTTTCTCACAGACGTAATGTGGCTTCCCTCTGTCTTTTCTACAAATATTTTCATGGCAACTCCTCTGACAAGCTACTTTTACTGGTACCCCAATTGCATAAATTTAAGCGTGCTACTAGGTTGGCATCTCGGTCTCACCCTTTCACTGTCAAAAGAGTTAAATGTAACCGCCTCTTCTACTACAACAGCTTCTTCTCTCACACTTCCCGACAGTGGAACTCCCTTCCTCTTACTCGCTTCCCTGATAGATAGAAGCTTCAAATATTCAAATATGATGTCAATCGACATCTTCTGATGCCTTGATTTTGATCCCCGTCCTTTTATCCTTTACTCAAACACTCCTCTTTATTCTTATTTTCACTCCCTGTAACCCCTTGCTTAGGGTGAAATGCTTTAAAAAAAGGAAGAGAAAGAAAGTGATTAAAGGTAGAAGAAAGAAAAAGGATAAAACAATCGAAGTATGAAATATAGAGAGACACTGCGGCAGATTGAAAGAAAAGAGAGAGAGCAAAAGATAAAGAGAAAGGGGATAGAGAGAAAAGTGAAAAATAGTAACAGAGAGTGATACATACACAGAGAGAAGGAAGAGAAGAAAGAGACCAATAAAACCGGAAAAGCAAAAATATAGAAAGAGAAAGAAAAATGATGGAAGCTATCAATGAAATTTAAATATTGATCTATACACAGTTTTGTTTTTAGTTTTAGTTTTGAATATTTTTTCTAATAAAATATATTCTTCGACCTTAAAAAACTATATGACATTTGATAAAGGTATTGGTCTGTTAATTAGATCGCTTGATACGCCAAGATGGCTACCATTAAATTGATAAAAGCGTCAATACTATGACGAACATATATCAATAAATCTTAGCAATTTATTACACAATTCTTTAATTCGGACTTGCTTTCTCATCTTTTTACATATATATACATACATAAATATTCATCGAGTCTAAAAAAAATCCTCAACAGAATACACTAGACGGCCGTTTCGTTCTATTTGGGACTAACTCAGCAGTGCGCATCCACGACAGAGAATCGAACCCGGACTATTACGTTACGACACAAGCGTTATAGCACTGGACCAATTGGCCTAGGTGACGGGGAAGGAACTAACTAGACTCAATGTTGCGCAGCTACTCACTAAATTCCGGTGGTGATACTCATTCTACACAACTCAACAGATAGGGCCCCAATATATATATATATATATATATATATATACGAGCAGCTTGGTCCGGCGTTGCCTGTGCTTGATTCAAAAATCGTACGACTCATACAGCAATCGCTATCACGTGACTTAAAATATTTTTGCCCTTCTTGCCTTTAAAGGAGTGCCCTTTGCCATGCTGATGTTGCTACATGCCTTACTTCTTGTCTATATCACACTGCGAATTTTTTCTAAGCTCTATACTAAACATTAAATCTGTTACGAAAAAAAGAATTAAACAAAATGAACACAAAACGATCAGCTTTAAAAAAAAAGGACTCGTAAATGGAAAACCGAATGAAAAAGAATGTTAACAACAAATACTTTTTTCACACCCAACCCAGTTCTGCGGAATCAGAATCAACGTTGAGTTTAAGCAAGCGAATGAGCCAATTGGAGTAAACTGCCATGCAGATTTAAATTTTTCCCACTTGTGACGAATGCAGCTATCGATTTTTTTTGCATGCTAGCATACTAGTTAACATTCGTGTCAGTCAGCTATTGGCTCTCATGCTGGCCAATAGAATCTTCCTGTCTACTCGGCAGCCAGCTCTAGGCTCTCACTCTGGCCAGTAGAAAATGGCTGCAAACTACATAAAAGCTGCCGTAGAAGCATGAAAACATCGACTATTTCCACTATCGATGGGAGTTGGGAAATGCAAAGTCGGTCTTGGCCTTCCCACTAACTTGGAGCATGTGCATGTAAATTTTGGTGCAAATCCGTCGAAAATTACGGCCGTGCATTTTTACACACACACACACACACATCCTGCCTTTTATATATATATATATATATATATATATATATATATATATATCAGAATGTTCTGATTATATATATATATATATATAATCAGAACGTTCTTCTTTATGTGCTGTGTCTCTTCAGAATATAGATGTTCATGGTCCTCCACAATTTCCTGTCCTTCGTAACTTTTATCTTTTTGTTATTTAGCCTAAACCTTGTTCCGTTATACATTTACTCAAATTCACTAAGTAGATTATGTGTTATTTTTCCTCTCTCCCTCGAGCCTTCAGTCTGTCCTGCGAATATCAGATTTTACAAGTCCTCTTTCTTCATTATGTGCCCTAGAAATTTTAACTATCCTTTTTCTGATGTTAAGTATAAGTTTTCTTTATATTTCCATTTTCTCTAAAACTTCGTCTTTGCTCACATGTTTGGTTCAGCTTATCCTCAACGTCCTTCTGTAGAACATTTTTGTTGCTTCGAGTCTGTTTCTCATCTTTGAGGAAATTGTCCAGCATTCACTGTCATTTAGAAGTACTTATATCACGTAACGGTTCAACACCCTTTTCTTTGTATCTAACGGTATTTTCTGTTTCTTAATACTCTGCTTAGCTTTTTTGAATGCATCTTTAGTTAGTCTAATGCACCTTCAGATTTCACTGTCGCACTTTCTGTCCTCTGTTAGAACATTTCCCACATATTTAAAAGTTCATACTTGTTTGATTTTGGTATCTTCAATTTGTAATTTGCAATTTGGGATCATCATGCGCATGCTTAGTCCTGTTTTTTTCTCGTTTTCCTTCACTCACTTCTGTTGAAGTATTTGTAGTTTTTTTTTTCCATGTCTGCTATAATTACTGTAACCTTGCGCTTCTCCCACTCACTGTCGTCTCCAGTATCATTCATTAGTAGAACAAAACTTGGTTAATTTACAGTTTAGCACCCGCGCTCAGTTCGCATTAAAAAATTTCCAGAATACTTACATTATGTGTAATTGTACGTGCTTCATTCTAATCTGGCTTAATAGATTTGATAAAATCTACCGTTTTGAAGTTATCGACAGTAAAAGTTCGGATTCATTCGCATCGCAGCAAGCCATTACTGGCGTTGTTTGTATACATCCGCTGCGGAGTAGCTGTGATTGGAATATTCAGTTGTCTTGATGTTATACCGGAACATTACCTATTCTATTGTAATAGACTCTCCCATACATAAGTAGCAGTAGTAGTAGTGGCGGTCGCCAGTTGGGCTCAGTGGAGTTGGTGAGTCAGTCGATGTCGGACATTGAAGTATCAACGACCACAACTAGATTGCTGCGTCATTAAGTATTATTTCAAGTTCCTAATGTTTTGTACGTCGGACCATTTTAGGACCGACTTAGCGAAATACAAGCCTCCACTGTGAAAACTACTCTACAACACTTGATTCTTGCGCACACAATATAGTCCTGTTGCGCAGAAATTGAGACAAGTTTAGACAAGTAAAATCAGTAAAAAAAAAAGGCCGTTAACTACATTCTTCCGCGCTTACCTTTCCGAATGTATGCAAAAAACTCCAGTAATAGCTGCCGCCAACGCCACAAATGAATCCAAAATTTTACTGTCGATAAGTCCAAAACGGTAGATTTTATCATATTTATCAAGTCATTTTCGAATGAAGCATGTACAATTACACCTAAATGTAAGTATTATGAAAAATTTGAATGCAAACTGAGCGCCTTTTCTAGCGATATCTGAATCTTTTTCCACATGTTGCAGTTCAAAATAATCATCGTTGATAGAGTTCAAAAGCGTCTCTGAATTCACGTGGGAGAAGAATTATTTTCCACCCTCCATCCTCTCTCTCACACGCAGGGCGTGGCGAGTCTATCACTACTCTATAGCACCTTCCATTGAAAGTTCTCTGACGAACTACATTCTTTGGTTTGGCCAGTTCTAACCTTCACGGCTAGCACCTGTCACGCCACTTACATAGTCGCAAACCACACGCATTCCCTCCGTATTCCATCGGCGGAGAGTTAAGTTCCACTCAAACAGCTTCTTCCTAGAAACTACTTCCCTGTGGAACAGACTCCCAGGAGGATGTTTCGCCGATCCCTACAATTTTAACCTGTTCATGTTAGAGTTAACCGTTATATACCCCTCCAATCCATATAGATTATTCCTTAACGTAAGCATCGAGTGGCCCCGGGGCCTTGTACTGGGGGAATCTTACTGTAAAAAAAAAAATAATAATAACAACACCATGTCTGAGTCCAAAGAAAGATATGTAATGTTATCGATTCTAACCTGGACTTCAGTCATTTTCGGACCGCCATGATGGTGCTTTCCTTTGTCTTTTCTTTAAATATTTTCATGGCTGTCGTTCCAATTCCTCTTCCTTGATACCTGCGTGAATTTAAGCGTACTACTAGATTGGATACTAGGTCTCATCGGTTTATTGTTGAAGTAGCTAGATGTAACCGTAATTTCTATTCTAACAGTTTCTTTTCTCGCATTTCTCTCCTCTGGAACTCTCTTCTGGTTTCTTCCTTCCCTGTCAACTACAATATTCAAAAAGTAAAATTCAACTTCAGTTGTTATCTTCTGTTTCGCTGAATCCTTATCTTTTATGGTCCTTTCTCCTTCCTAAAGTCTTCTAATTTTCTTCCACTCCCAGTAACCCCTAAAGTCTTAGTGGCATTAAGCCTTGCTTGGGGACGAAATGATAAAAAAATTTATGACTACTAAGTTGTCTTTCAAAAAGTAAACAATGTTTTCTTCTTTTACAATCCCTTCCAAAAATATTGAAACGGTAAGGCCAATTGCTTTATTTTTGTTGTTCACTGATGGTTTTGTTCACTTGAACAATGGATGGGTTCAAACAAAAGGTGGTATGTCCTAAGTTGTTTAACACATCTAAATGTAAATACCAAGAAATAAAATCTGAAATTCTGAACTTTTATCTCATTTTCATCTTTTGATCTCAAATGTCTTCAGTGAACAACAAAAACAAATCAATTGGCCTTGCTGTTCCAATACTTATGGGGGGAACTGTATGTGCCGTGTCCCTTCAGGGTGAGGGCGATCATTATTCTCCACAGCTTCCTGTCCTTTATAGCTTTTAGTATGTTTTGTCATTTGCTATGACAATCCCTATTCTCCCAACTATTTACACAGGATCGTTCGGTAGGATATTCGCTGTCCCCCCCCTCTCTCTCTCTCTCTCTCTCTCTCTTTTTCTCTCTGCCTTGCTTTCAGTATGTCCTGTGCGTGTTAAATTCTCCAAGCCCTCTTTCCTCACTATGTGCCCTAGAAATTTTAATTGTCTCTCTCTGATTCAAAGTATAAGTGTTCTTTTTATTTACCTTTTCCATAAAACTTCCCCTTCCTTAGTCACGTGTTCAGTACCTGGGATTTTCAGCATCCATCTGCAGTACCACATTTCTGTTGCTTATAAAGAAAATTTTGTTTGAAACAAAGAAAAGTGTGCTTAACTACTTTGTGGCAGTGAATGTTGGACGATTTCCTCACAGACGAAGAAGATACGCAAAGAGATAAAGATGTGGTTCTATAGAAGGATGCTGGGGATACCATGGATGGAACATGTGAGCAAGGAGGAAGTTTTATTGGAAATTGAAATGAAAATGACACACACACACACACCCTTGGGATCAGAAAAAGACAACTGGAATTCCTAAGACGCATAATAAGGAAAGTGTGCTTGGAGAATTTGACACTCACAAGACTTACTGAAGATAAGAGACAGAGGGGAAACAGCAAGTAACCTATCTAACGATCTTATTTAAATGGATAACAGAACATTGACTTGGATAGATAGAGAGGAGGAAAATATTTCTTACAGCTACGAAGGTTAGGAAGATGTGAAGAGCCATGATCGACTACGTCTTGAAGAGATACGGTATACAGAAGTTCATTTAATCGTGATCCCCTTGATATAAACTTTAGCGATTATTTAATAATCGGTAGTCTATTCACTGAACACAGATATTATTTTTAATACTATCTATATGTTTTGCTTTTAATCAAATATGAAATAACCTTTTAATTGAATTGGGATCTACATTGATTAAATCAAAAGCTGCAAGCAAAGCAGAGAAGCTACTTGTCCCATAAATTACCGTAAAGACCACTGAGCAGATTTGAATGGTGAATTCGTCAAAAATAAAATACAAATATAATACAAAACTTTCGAAGACGTTAAAGAGGTGCCTTTTCGCTTCGTTTCAAGGTCCAGTCAGTCTTTTTAATTACCATCTTTTCCTCTTGTCAATTCCATTTCACCGCAAATAACTTTTAAAAACGATTATTTTATTTTTTTTCACCCTTTACTAGTTGAAGAAACTAAAAAAGAACAAAAAAATATTATAAAAAAAAACATTTAAATTTGATGTTATCATTTTTCCCCCTGACTTTGCGAAAATAACTGCGAGGCTTGCGCATGCGCGCGTGTGTGTAAGTATGTGCGTGTGTGCGTGTGTGCGTGTGCTGGGATGGTGACTTTGGCAATTAGCATTATTTCATGCTTCATTAGTTCGGTGTTTGCATTTCAAAGATCGCAGAACTGGCCAATGAAGCTCCTAATTTAATCAACAGAATCATTGACTTTTTATTGGAATAACAGCGAAGACAAAAAGCAAAATGGTTGAATCTTGGTTGTCTTAAATGGGCATATTGTCTAAGCGTTTGGTTGGCTGGCATTGATTAAAAGACTGAACAGCCTGATAATAAAATCAAGCGTTTACAACAAACGTGTTGTTAAGAATCTTTTTTTAACGGTAATTTTTTTTTATTTACAAATTCAAGGAGAAGGGTGCTGCTTATAATATAGAATTTTTTTTTAAATCAATCAATTTATAATCTGATATTATTTTTTCTTCTTTTTCAATAATTTCGTCCCAAGCAAGGCGATAATGCCACCAAGATGAAAGGAGTTACTACGAGTGAAAGAATATGAGAAGACTTTAATGAGGAGATAATCGAATAAATGAACAGATTTATGATTACTATAAATGTTATATTTAGTGGGTACACGTGTTTAAGTAGACATCTCTATTTCGTTCTTTCTTTTATTTTTATAGAGCAATAAAAGATTTAAAGTCTAACGGCCTAGAAATCGAAATAAAATATGCTTCATGACCAGAACTGAACATGTAGTCCCTGTTTAATGAGGGAAACCGCTTCAAAAGTGTGCTTTATTCCTGTCGGTGGAGGCAAGATGGAGTCATGCATAGCGGTCGGTATTGAGGAATTCGAATTTCTTACGTGCTAATACCCTTGGGAAAGGTATGAATCCTCTTCTTCTCCCCCCAGCTATGGGTAAATAGCAGGTCAGACTGGGTTCTGTAGACTTGGGTGGCAACTGGTCTAGAAGAAGGACAACTCTGAATTGTTGGAGTTTATCACGTAATCAGGTCGGGGGTTGTGCAGTAGGCTAACAACCTACTTGTTATGGAGTGGTTTCACAGTGGAGGTTTGTATTTGTACTAAGTCGGCCCTAAAATAGGTTCGACGTACAAAACGTTAAGAACTTCATATAATAGGTATGACGCAGAGTAATCTATTTGTGGTCGCTGATACTTTCGTATTTGACTGACTGACGTCCGGCATCAACTGAGCGACCCACTGAGCGACGGTATTTAGTCACTCCCCCAACGTGGGCATCATGTGGCACAAGACCAGTTTAACCTGGGATCTTCGAGCCCGTGGGCTCGGCCAAAAATATGCCCTTTTAAAACCCGTATAAACGGGTTCAGGGTCGGGTTTACCTCCCCGAAAGAGACTCCGCCCTTCGGCGTAGCCTCGTTCGGGTTCCTCCTCGCCCGAAGGCAGAGAGTTCAATCGGTCAGCCGGTCGTCCGACTTCTGACTGAACTCGGACCGACCCACTGAGCGACAGACTCGTTACTCTTACTACTCCTACTTATTATAGATGGGAGAGTCTATTAACTATAGAATTGGTGTGTTCCACTATAACACTATCAACTAGCTTGTTATAGAAACCGCACCATGTGGCCCTATGTTCCTCAAGGAATTTAAAGGTTTAATATATATATATATATATATATATATATATATATATATATTCCTGTCGGGGGGACATTTTCTTTATTTGGACTTTCAGCAGAACATTGACTTGGAGAGATAGTAAGGAGGCAAATATTTCTTACAGCTACGAAGGATAGGGAGATGTGGAGAGCCATGATCGACCATGCTCTGAAGGGATACAGCATATAAAAATTGAAGGAAATTCGGCTAATTAAATTAACGTTAGACGTGAATTTCACTGTTTAAACAAATCATGGAACTCTACTCAAACACGTGTAACCTCTAAATATAATAATTATAGTTAGAAAAATGACAGATGTCTAAAGAGTCTCTATACAAATGTATAATTTAAATTGATAAAACATTGTAATAGAATGCTGAAAATACTTGTAAAATAGTTGAGATAATGAAAATACATCTTTTAGTAGCCGTTTCGTATTATCGCAATTATTAGTAGATAACAGAAGTACTATGATAAACGTAGCAATAAAGTAGATTTAAGGAAAAAAATGTTCAGGATGTAGGTGATCATGGCTCTCCACAATTTCCTGTCCTTTGTAGCTCTTCATAAATTTTGTATTTTTCTGTCATCCATTTATTCAAACTCACTAAGTAAGTTATGTGTTGTTTCCCACGCTCTCTGTTGCCTTCAATCTGCCCTGTGTGTATAAAATTTTCCGAGCCCTCTTTCCGCATTATGTGCCCCAGAAAGTTCACCTGTTTCTTTCTGATGTTAAGCATAAGTGTCCTTTTTGTTTCCATTTTCTCTAAAACTTCGTCATTGTTCACATGTCCGGACCAAGTTATCCTCAGCATCTTTCTGTAGAACCACATTTCTGCTGTCTCAAGTCTCCTCTACATCTGTGAGGAAATTGTCCACCATTCAATGCTATATAAGAGTTACAGTGCTCTTTTCTTTGTTTCTAACGAATTTTTTCTGTTTGTTAATATTCTACTTAGCTTTTGGAGTGTATCTTTACTTATCCCAACGTGACTCGGATTTAAATGTTACATATTCCGCCCTATGTTAAAACACTTCCCAGATACTTAACTTTTTGTACTTGTTTCATTTTGGTATCTCCAATTTGTAATTTGCATGTTGGGTTGTCCCTTTTGCTAGCAAATAGAAGTGGTATCCGCATTGTGCGTTACATTCAATTTCCTGGCTGCAAAACACTTGTTCGAATCTTATTCAAAGCTACTTCTACATTAAAAAATTCTCGTTTTTTAACTTAACATAAAGTTCTTCTATGTACCGCGTCCCTTCAGGACCTGGGCGATAATGGCTCTCCACAACTTTCTCTCACGTGTGACTCTTAGCTCCACCCCAGTTCCACTATCCATTCACACAACCTCATGTCAGGTAAGTGTCTCGCTGACTTCTCCTATCTCTCTCTGTTCCTCAATATACCCTGCGAGGGTTAAGTTTTTCAAACCTTCCTTCTCTATGATGTCGAAGGAATTTCAGTTGCCTTTTCCTGATTCTGAGTTGAATCCTTTTTCTTGCTTTTTTTTTTAAAGGCGTCATTGTTGTTGACTAACTCCCTCCAGGGAATTCTCACTATCCTTCTGTAGAAGCACATTTCTACTGCTTTTTTTTTTTTCCTGATCTTTGGGGGAAATTGTTCAACATCCACTCTTTTCTTGGATTCTAACGAAACCTTTTATTTTTTTCCCAACACCTTGTTTAGCTTTTAGAATGTTTCTTTCGCTAGGCCGATGTATGTTTGGATCTAGTCTCGTATTTCCCAGTCTCTGTTAAAATGTTTCCCAGATATTTGAACTTCTACACCTATCTCCAATTCATAACTCACATCTCAGGCTTCCTTTTTTACTGATGACCATACTTTCTGTCTTCTTGCAGTTGATGGTTAGTCCTTTTCCTCTCGCTCTTTCTTCTACCATCATGCCTAAGAAGTCCTGTATTGTTTTGTCCGAGTCGGCCACCAATACTGTGTCATCTGCGTATCTCTATCTATAAAAGGCAGGATGTGTGTGTGTGTGTGTGTGTGTGTGTGTGTGTGTGTGTGTGTGTGTGTGTGTGTGTGTGTGTGTGTGTAACGAATGCACGGCCGCAATTTTCGACGGATTTGCACCAAAATTTACATGCACATGCTCCAAGTTAGTGCGAAGGCCAAGACTGATTTTTCATTTCCCAACTCCCATCGATAATGGAAATAATCGATTTTTTCATGCTTCTACGGCAGTTTTCATGTAGTTTGCGGCCATTTTCTACTAGCCAGAGTGAGACCCTATAGCTGGCTGCCACGAATAGGCAGGAAGATTCTACTGGCCAGCGTGAGAGCCAACAGCTGACTGACACGAATTTTAACTAGCATGCTGGCATGCAAAAAAATCGATAGCTGCATTCGCCACAAGTGGGAAAAATTTAGATCTGCATGGCACTTTACTCCAATTGGTTCATTCGCTTGCTTAAACTCAACGTTGATTCTGATTCCGCAGAACTGGGATGGTTGTGAAAAAGTATTTGTTGTTAACATTCTTTTTTCATTCGGTTTTTCCAGTTACGAGTGCTTTTTTAAAGTTGATCGTTTTGTGTTCATTTTGTTTAGTTCTTTTTTCATAACAGATTTAATGTTTAGTATAGAGCTTAGAAACAATTCGCAGTGTGAGATAGGCAAGAAGTAAGGCATGTAGCAACATCAGCACGGCAAAGGGCACTCCTTTAAAGTCAAGGAAGGGCAAAAATATTTTAAGTCAAGTGATAGCGATTGCTGTATGAGTCGTACGATTTTTGAATCAAGCCCGGGCAACGCCGGGCCATGCTGCTAGTCTTATATTAAAATTACGCCCACCGATAATAAATCATGATATGGTCTCCTGTTCCCTCAGGACAGGGGTCACCAAATTACTGCCCGCTGTTCGGATCCGGCCCGCGATGTCAGTTCATCCGGCCCGCCGCCGCCCTATGCCACTAATGAGGTAAATTATAATTGTTTATATGGAATTATCAATAAATTGTAGTTAAACTTGCTATGTAGAACAAATTAAAATAAATGCAAGGAAAAATCTCAAAATTTGGCCAATCTGATTTTTATGAACATCAGTGAACTGGAAGGAAGAAATTTCTTGAATTTTCAGTGTAGATGTCAACCTCAAGTTTCCAAAGAAGATGTCAACCTCAAGTTTCCAAAGAAGATTATTCATGATTTAAACAATTTTTAGAGAGATTTTCAGATCTCGAGAGAATTCAGAGTGACATTTTCCTGTTCCAGAATCCTTTTGATCGTAACCTTGATGACATGACAGTTGAACTACGGTTGAAACTCATTGATTTTCAAGCAAATGACTTGTTGAAAGAGAAGCACAGTGAAGGAAAACTTCTTGAATTTTATCGCTGCTTACCTAAGGATGACTTTTCAAAGTCGAAGAAACTTGCCTCTGGTATGGCATTAGTGTTTGAAACAACTTATATTTGTGTGCAAACATTTTCAAAAATATAGTATGTGAAGTCAGCACATCAAACGAGGTTGAGTGATGAACCAATTCTTTTGGTTGGATGCAGTAATTCCAAAGCAAATATTGATCTTTCTTAAAAGGTATGCCAGTTTCACAGTTTCTTTTTTTTTTCTTTTTTTTTTTTTTGCTGCTTAGTTTGTGAGATTCGGATATGGGTGTACTAGGTGTGATATGACTATTTTATTGCTAATGTCGTCTTCTTTGATAACTTTTTGGTAAATAAATATGTTGTATTTATTTTTTGTGTATTCAGTGTATTGTATTGAACAAAATGGTTATCCGGTCCGCGATTGTCATTCTCTTAGTTATCTGGCCCTCTGTGAATAAAGGTTTGGTGACCCCTGCCTTAGGATAAAGTCGCTGTCAAGGTTGAATAAATCTAGGGAGAAGACGTATTCTTGTCTCACTCCACTTTTCATTTTTGTCTAACTACTCAATTTATTCTTTATCCATACTCAGGCGGATGATTCCTAGTACAAGTTCTGAATTATTCTAACATCTTTTTAAATTAGATCTAGTTTTCCCCGTTGTTCAAATAGAAAATTACAGTTTTAACAAAACAAGTAACGGAATAACTTTAAAATATGTGTGAAATAAAAAAAAAACAAGAAACAGTAGCACATTCAAGTATATACCGCAAGGAAAGTTGGTTCTCTGTGTCACCCCAGGTTTTTCTCGTCTGAGTCTAGCCTTCAAATCTACAAATCTACCATTCATCTATGCATTGAATACTGTTGCCATATATGGTCTGGTGCCGTCGCTGTTCATCTCAAGGTTCTCGATAAAATCCAAAGACGGATATGCAATGTGATAGGTCCTGACCTGGTATCTCGACTCCAGTAACTTTCTCACAGAGGTGATCTGGTTTCCCTCTGTCTTTTCTACAAATATTTTCATGGAATCTGCTCTGACGAGCTACTTTCACTGGTGCTTCAACTGCATGAATTTAACCGTGCTACTAGGTTGACATGTCGATCCCACACTTTTACTGTCGAAACCGTTAAATATAACCGTCTCTTCTACTCCAACAGCTTCTTCTCTCACACTTCCCGACAGTGGAACTCCCTTTCTCTTACTTGCTTCACTGATAGATATAATCTTCAAATATTCAAATATAATGTCAATCGACATCTTCTGATGCCTTGATTTTGATCCCAGGCCTTCTCTTTATCCTTTTCTCAAACACTTCTTTTTACTCTTGCTCCCAATTCTCTGTAACCCCTTGCATGCTAGTGGCACTACCGCCTTGCTTGGGGCGAAATACTTAAAAAAAAGTAACAACTAATGGTGGAATAGACAGGAGCAATTCGTTTTTGGTTGCTTTTTTTGTTTTGTTTTTTGTTTGTTTTGTTTTGTTTTTTGTTTGCTTTTTTTGTAGGATAACGATTGGCAAGCTAGTTCGATTGATATGAGTAATGACTTCGATCCTCATTGGGCCTCTTAAACAAAATTCTACACAAAATAATTTTAAAAAGGTTGACGTAAAATCAACCAAATTGACCTATCTACCCATTTATGTGCCTCGGGTAATGATTTGCGAGGTAAGTCTGAGAAGTGAGTTCGATCAACACTGGGTACTCTATAGCCATGACCTTGTACCAAACTAAACTAAGCTTAGTAAAGAAACAATTGAATGGTTAGGTAATCATTATAGAGTTGTTTGTAACGCTAAAAAATACAATCGTTTTAATAAAAATATAAATAAAAAAAAGAATCATCAAAGAATTTTAAACTTCATTAAGTCAAAAAAGAAAAGGAGTCATTTTCAGGATTTCAAGGTTCACTAAAATAAAACAGGAAATGCCTTGACGTTAGAACAATAGTAAAACAAGAATAATCATTCACCACAATTGTTTTTATAAGATGTTTATCAATCGAGTGATTCGTGACTGGGTCGACCATTTGAAAGCAGTTGACCAGATATCTCACGAGAATTATTTTTATAAGATGTTTATCAAAAGAGTCATTCGTGACTGGTTGACCCTTTGACGGCAGTTGACCAGACATCTCACAAGAATTGTTTTTATAAGATGATTATCAATCAATTGATTCGTGACTGGTCGAACTTTTGACAGCAGTTGACCAACCATCTCAAGAAAAATGTTTTTATAGATGTTTATCAATCGAGTGATTCGGGACTGGTTGACACTTTGACAGCAGTTGACCAGACATCTCACAAGAATAGTTTTTATAGGATGTTTATAAATCGAGTGATTCGTGACTGGTCGACCCTTTCAAAGCAGTTGACCAGCCATCTCACGAGAATTGTTTTTATAAGACGTTTATCAAAGAGTGACCCGTGATTGGTCGACCCATTGACAGCAGTTGACCAGACATCTCACGAGAATTGTTTGTATAAGATGTTTATCAATTGAATGATTCGTTACTGGTCGACACTATGACAGCAGTTGACCAGACATCTCACAAGAATTGTTTTTATAAGATGTTTATCAATCGATTCATTCGTGTCTGGTCGGCTCTTTCAAAGCAGTTGACCAGACATCTCACAAGAATTGCTTTTATAAAATGTTTATCAATAGAATGATTCGTGACTGGTCGACCATTTGCCAGCAGTTGACCAGACATCTCACAAGAACTGTTTTTATAAGATATTTATCAATCGAGATATTCGTGTCTGGTCGACCCTTCGACAGCAGGTGAACAGACATCTCACTAGAACTGTTTTTATAAGATGCTTATCAATTGAGTGATTCGTGATTGATCGACACTTTGACAACAGTTGAACAGACATCTCATAATAATTGTTTTTATATAATGTTTATCAATCGAGCGATTCGTGTCTGGTCAACCCTTTCAAAGCAGTTGACCAGTCATCTCACGAGAATTGTTTTTATAAGATGTTTATCAATCAAGTGATTCGTGACTGCTCGACCCTTTGACAGCAGTTGACCAGACATCTCACAAGAATTTTTTTTTTCTTAAAATGGCTGACATCTCGTGAGAAATTTCTTTGTTTTTTAATGGCTGACAAGACATCTAACGAGAAATTAATTGCCCTGGATCTTCGTATTCATGCTTCGAAGTGGATAAAAAGAAACAATTAGCGAAATTTAGGAATATCCACTGCAATTAGAAATTTTCTTTTCTTTTTTTTTTCGATATTATTATAGATTAAGCAATCGAGATTATATATGATAAAATAAGAAACAGTTATAAAAGAAAAACTTTATAGGAATGAGTCAAGTTTGGTATGTAAATCCACTGTATATCGATCCCCCTAATGAAGAAAAAACATGCTCATAGTACGTGATTTCTTAAAATTAAAAAAAATTAAAATCACTTATCTGGAGTGCTTAATCGATAGTAATATATGAAAATGATTTAAAATCAAATGATTAAATGCTATTTCGAGACTGCTTAAAAACTGAGAGCTTGAGCTTTTTTTTTTTTTTTTTTTGGCGGTGATGGTAATGGCGGAGGGGTTTTTTTTTTTTTCGTAGGGGAATTAATTTATAATGAATTTATATAGCAAACTGGAACTTCCTATTAATTTTTATAATTTTATTTTATTTTATTTTTTCTATTCGCGAACTGAAGTGCTAGGAAAAACAAATCGAGAAAAAATATTATTTCTAGTCGCAATTCCTATTCTAAAACTCTACCAATAATCCAAGGCAATTCGTAGATGGTGATGAAATCAGCGTCAGCAATGATTGTTCTGGGGAAACTGGAGCGATATTTCGCCGATATGACGTTACACAAAAATAACCTCGTCCCAAGTGGCTTAGAAAATACTTTTTTAGACGCCAAAGACAGACGTGTACAATGAATGCGTAATTTTTCTTCTGGTCAGAAACAAATCTCTTTGTTTTAATGAGTAGATAAGAAAATAATACATCAGTTTTGGACTACGTTGTGAGTAAAATAACCAGAACACAGTGGTTTTTGCTGTAGATATTTTGAAGTTATTCAAATCCTAACAGAATCAATGCAAACATTTGATCTTTATATAATTGCTATGACTTGTCCTTTTAAGTGTAAGTAAAAATAAATTGTTTGAGTTTTCAACTTTTAGGTGGCTCTTTTGATCGGGTTTAGAACACATCGACTACATCCCTTCAAAAGGGTCATCTACCAGGTGAATAATTGCGAATTCGAGTACAAACGACCAATGTTTGCTTGTAGACTCAATATTTAATCAATATTTATTAGACTTATTTATTAAGTACAACAGATGCTTACCTATAAACTCAAGTATAAACACAACCAATATTTACCTATAGTATAAAGAAAATAATGTTTACCTATAGACTCAACTATAAACACAAACAATATTTACCTATAGGCTCAAGTATAAAGACAATAATGTTTACCTATTGACTCAAGTATAAACACAACCAATATTTACCCATAGGTTCAAGAAAATATGTTTAACTATAAATTCAAGTATAAACACAACCAATATTTACCTATAGGCCCAAGTATAAAGATAAAAAAATTTACCTATAGACTCAAGTACAAACACAACCAATATTTACCAATAGGCTCAAGTATAAAGACAATAATTTTTACATATAGACTCAAGTATAAATACAACCAATATTTGCCTATAGGCTGAATTATAAAGACAATAATACTTACATACAGACTCAAGTATAATTTCGACATTAAATGCACCAGCAAGTGTTGATGTGTCATAAAATTCATTAATCTAACCTAAACTTGAAATTTTAGGTGTCAACGACAGAAAGAAGAATTTAGTATGAAGTCGTAGTTAACGAGTTAATCTCGCAGATCACTAAAAGCTTGCCGTAAACATGTAATTTAGTGATAAAATAAACGCAGTTTATTAAATACCTACAGTGTAACCCGGATATAAGAGACCCGGATATAATAGAAACCCGGATATAAGAGAGATTTTCTCTGGTTCCAAATTAAAGCCTGTGTTAATGTATATAAAATAGTTCAAACCCGGATATAAGAGAAACCCGGATATAAGAGAAACCCGGATATAAGAGACTTCTTCTCCGGTCCCGACAACTCTCTTATATCCGGGTTACACTGTATTTGTGTGGCTTTCGCCATAAAACAATAATATACTACACTCGTAAACCAATTAATGATGAGTGAAATCTGATAGCCACTAAGTAAATACCTATTTGACGCCTGACCGTTAAGCCTCGGCATTAAACAGTGACTGCTAAGCAACTCTCGCCGACTTTTCTTATAGTGATGAGTACAATTCTTACTGCTTACTTCACACTCGTTTTTGTACTCTATAGTACCAAATACAAGTGCCGTTTGGAAATGTTCCAACTTATTAAATAAGCGTGCCGCTTAAAATAAACGTTCCGCGGCATGATTCCTGCAACAAAATAACCATGTAACGGAGAAAATTATATGAAAAATAATAATTGTACCGTACTAAATAAACCCCGTGACAGGGTGGAAGTTTGAAAGAAAAGCTTTCATTGTGACACTGAGGCTGTGAGGTTGTTAAGCATTAAATCTAAGCAGAAAAAGTGTTAATTCCAAAATAGATAGATAGAAAGAGAAAATGGAAGACATTGTCCCTGGTAATGTGGAGGTGAAGAAAAGGCTATTTGGGTTGCCTCAACCCTACGAATTGGAATAATGCACCAAGAGTTTACTTTTTTTATCTATCAAAAATATATCATTCGGGTAAAGCAAATTGGGAAATGGCATTACCTCCTTCTCGGGAAATTAGAAAAACACATGTCATTGGCGAAAAGAGACGCAGACGAGGATTATATTTTCATTAGTGAAAACAAACTGAGAAATGAAAACAGAATGAGCTTGCTTCGCGGGTTAGTATTGTGAAAATCGATCTGTCATAAGAGGCAAGTGATCTGGCTTATGTTTTCGCTAAGACGGCGAACGGGCCAAGGATAGAAAACAGCGTGTCTATTTGTTGAAAATTTAGGTAAACATATATATTTTCATTAACGAAAACAGATTGGGAAATAATTTTTATCTATCGTTCGAAAGGTTAAAATGAGAAGGTAATCTGGTTTGTGTTTATTTACTGGACAAATGGGTCCAGGAAAGAAGTGAGAGAATTGAAATTAATAAGGAGAATGAACCTAGCCCTTTCCCCTGCGCACTTTAAAAATTAGATTTGTCACAAAAACAGTTATGCCAGCCCTGAGAAATGGGCAGAGTTAGAATACCGAGAAGGAAGGAGGAAAGGGCAGATATTAGCCCTGCCTATGCGGAGTAGAGGTGCGGGATGTGAAGTGAAAGAGGTTGGAGTTAAGGGAAGAGCAATTCCTGTCACTACTTTAAAGGGAGGTAGATAATTTTCCAAATTTGGAAAGTTGATTAAGAAAGCAGAAGTAGGGAACAAAGAAAAACCTTTATTGGAATTAATAAAAATTGGGGAATCACCGAATTCCCAGAACCCTTCGGCCCCACGCCAGTTTTGGGCATATAAGCAGATGACTATGAAGAACACGGAGATTTGGGCCTGAGATCCCGCATTGGGATATTCTTTCTTAATATAGCACCCGTCACGACTTGAACCAGCGCTGCGAGGCTACAACCTTCGATTTTGCACTGCTCTGAGATCAAAAACACAGCGTAGTGTGGATCGAAGCGGCCAGCGACCAACAACCAGCTTGGACCAGCGTCAGCATTAACCAGTGCAGAGTTAGACCCCTGGGTAAAAAGTCGTTCTAAGACCCTGAAGACCGGGCCACTAAAACGTGGTTATATCATCGGGTGTAGGCGGCGGCGAAAGGGGTTATATCATCGTGCCGGCACTTGTATCTGGTACCGTGCTAAATATACCCGTACTACAGCGTACCTGGAGCAATTTTCAGCGGGTTAGTTTCACAGACCATGTGAGTTCGATTCCCACTCGAGGAGAACTCTAAACTAGTGACTTTGTGTCAGATTATGGTAAAGTTATTAAATTCCTAAAGTTGTCTTGCCTTTGATCGATTGTTATCAAGCTAGTTCGATTCACACTTGGTGTCTTGTGCTATACTGCGGGGAATAAATACACCAGCAAAGCAAATAAGTTTCTTATTCTATGAGCCATCGCACCTGCCCCGTTGGTCATCCATCAAATATGCGAAATGAATCAGAGACAGGCGCTTAACTGTTGACAAATGATAACTTCAGAGATTAGCCATCTCGTTCTCTACAACTCTGCTTCTCTGCAAATAATTCTCTCTCTCATTCCCTCTCTCTCTCTCTCTCTCTCTCTCTCTCTCTCTATATATATATATATATATATATATATATATATATATATGTGTATGTAGGTGTGCGCGCACACGTGTATGTCTGTGTGTAAATCTTTCTCTCGCTCTATCCATATTTTCGCTCTCTCTCGCTATATATATATATACATATATGTATCTCTTTCTCTCTTTATCTCTTTCTCTCTCTCTCTCTCTCTCTCTCTCTCTCTCTCTTTGTATTTGGAGCTCTCACACTCACTCGCTTTCTCTCTGTATCTCTCTTTCTCTGTGTGTATATATCTATCTAGCTCTCCCAGACAGTGAATCTCCTTTCTCTCACTACGATCGATCATTCATAAAACTATCTATCTAAACTTGTTCGTATCTATCTTGGGCTTTTCATATCAATCCGAGTTTAGTTTGTTAATATCTATGTATCTAGCTGCTCAAATCATTTTATCTCAGCCATATCTATTTATCTAGCTAGCTAGCTCACCTCATACCTCTCTGTCTATATATCTATCATTATTTTATTTTCGGATAAAATTACCCTGAAATCGAGTCTGCTCGCTTTCTAGTTGTTGATTTCTTGTGCTAACCTTTGTCCAGCTATGGGGGCATTCTTCTGCTCCAGTCCACCGCCTTTAGCAAAAAGAAGGAAACACATCCCTCTCGCTTTGACAACTGCTTTTTATTTGAAACGTTTCTACTCTTTCATTATTGGCAGAGATCACATATCAGCCATTTGAATATTGTAATAATGTTCACGTGTTGCTGCTGCTACTGCCGTTATTTACTAAGCTTAGCTAAGTCTGGCACAAGGCAAAGCATAGTGGCTGGAAGACTGTCTATCAGGTTTAACCGGTTGATCTTGATAATCAAAGCGAAAGGTCCTGGTTATTATCTGGGGTCAATCACCGACTGTGAACAATGTTCGCAACCTGCTCAGCCACAAAATACAATATAATTAAATAGGACGAATTATCCTCATTACCTTCATATTCTATTGGTAAAGAAGTTCCATTCGGACATTCTTCTTCCCAAGAATTGCTGTTTTGGGCAAAAGACGTCCGAGAGAATGCTTCCCCAATCACCACAATTTTAACGACTTAGTCCAGGGTCAAACTTTGTCTTTCCTACATATCATGTACTCCTTACTACCTCCTCTGACTTTCTTAGAATAACCTCACATAGTAACCTTCTTCTTTGAGTGGCTCTTGGAACTTGTATTGGGTAAGCAATAGTAAAAAAAAATAAAATGCATTATCACTGTATAAATATAGACATATTTGGATCAATCTTTCAAACAGGGAAGATCTGTTATTTCTGCAAACTCCTTGAATCGTATTGGGCTGCAACTGCACTACACCAAACGATAGATTTTTTAAGTCATTGTTCACCCAACACAAAGCCCAACAGCGACTCAAGGTAGATAGTAACTAAATGAGGTTGTAAGAGCGTAAAGAGAGGAAATAAGAAATGCAGGTTATGTGGATATGTAGGACTAGCAGGATAACCCGCCTTCGACCGGGTGTTTCATTAGTGGGAATTTTTGCCGTTCAATTGGAGAAGTTTGAAGCTTAAAGTCAGCCCACCCGAAAATCAATATTAGTAACAACAAATGGGTGCAACTGAGGCACATCCCCAAATGGTGGGGGGTTAACAATTTGAATGGGGTGTGACCCTAAAAAGGGCCATTTTTGCGTTCTCAATCTTGCAAGGAAGGAACCTCTTTCAGGGACCGTCATAATAATGATATACGATAATTTTTATTTATAATATAATTTTTTTTTTTTATAATTCTAATAATCTTTTACGTTGGATTTCAACTCTCTAAATTGATTGCACGCTGTTTTATACAGATATTAAGTTTTGCCTTTGATCTTTGTGCAAAGTGTAAAAAATCAGTTTTTTCGATTTTTCATTTTCAAGGTTGGAATTTTTTCTAGACAAACTCAAAACCTGCACTGAAGAATTATCTATCAAATAAAAGAAATTTCATCGAAATCGGATGAAAACTGTGGAAAGGCATAACCAACATCTGATCATATACACACACATTCACACACATTCTGATAATTATAGATATAGATAGATAACGGTTGACCCGAGATTTGAAGTGGTTAAAATTGTAGTGATCGGGGTAGCATCTTCCCGGGAGTCTGTTCCACAAAGTAAATGCTCTGGAGGATGAATTGTTTAAATGGAACTTCCTCCTTATGGAGTACGTAGGGAATGAGGATAATTCGAACCGGTGTATATGAAAGTGACTCGCCTGAACATTTGCCATGAGAAGCTATGAAATTTTCGTTTGTGGGGAAAGGGGTTGTATGGTGGAAAATAATTCGTCACCAACAAGAGTGAGGACTGACCAGGATCCGCGGTTTCTGTAACAAATGAATATTCCTTCTTCTTTTATGTGTCGTGTCCCTTCAGAATGTGGATAATCATGACTCTCCACAACTTCCTCTTCTTTGTAGCCCTTAGTAAAATTTATCGTTTTTTTTTTTCTATATCTATTAATCCCTGTTCTTCCAACCA
Organism: Acanthosepion pharaonis; assembly: GCA_903632075.3. Classification (NCBI taxonomy): domain Eukaryota; kingdom Metazoa; phylum Mollusca; class Cephalopoda; order Sepiida; family Sepiidae; genus Acanthosepion; species Acanthosepion pharaonis. Next base: position 69,309 of record CAHIKZ030001584.1, read on the forward strand.
TTTACACGATCTTGTTGGATAAGTTGGGTGCTGCTTTCCGCTGTTCCTTTTACTTTCAATATGTCCTGTGGGTATCAAATTTTCCAAACCCTCTTTCCTCATTATGTGTCCTAGAAATTTCAACTATATCTCTCTGATGCTAAGTATGCGTGTACTTTTTATTTAAATTTTCTCTCAAACTTGCTCGTTGCTAACGTGTTTATTCCATGGTAGTCTCATCATCCTTCTGTAGAACCACATCAGGTCTCTTCTCCATCTGTGATCAGATTGTCCAGCATTCAGTATCATATAGGAGTACCGATATTACATAAGAGTTTAATGCTCTTTTCTTTTCGTTATTCCAATTAAATTTTCCTGTTTCTTAATACTTTACTTAACTTTTGGAAGGCATCTTTCGTTAAGCTAATGTGACTTCGGATTTCAGTGTCACATTTCCCGTCCTCTGTTATAATACTTCGTAGATATTTTAATTTTGTCATTTGTTTACTTTTGCCATCTCCAATTTGTAATTCACATATTAGGTTGTTTTCTTTTTGTTGTTTTGCTGACAACCATACATTCTGTCTTCTTATGATTTATGATTAGTCCTTTCTTCTCCCTTTCCTTTACTGCCTTCTGGAGGATTTTATGTAGTTCCCTTTCTATGTCTGCTATCAATATGTCATTTTCATATTTCATGTTGTTAAGCCGCCAATATTGAATCCTGGTAGGCCTTCTAATTTTCTCGGGATTGCTTCACTGTAAAGTTTGAATAAGTCCGGTGGGAAGACACAACCTTGTCTTACACCCATTTCTATATTTGCGTTTTTACTGAATTCATTTTCTATCTGTATGCAGTCGGTTTGCTCCTAATATAATTTATGTATTATTCTATCCTTCCCAGCTAAATCAAGATTACCACGCAGTTCTTTGCAAGGTATCTTGTCAAACGCTTTTGCATTATGTATAAAACATAGGTATACATCCCTTTTTATTTGTATTGTTCTTTTTGGTATAATTCTGAGCATAAATATCGCATTTCTTGTTCCAGTGTCTTTAAGGGAACCATACTGTTCTTATCCTTTATTTCTATCTTGTATATAATTGTATAATTCTGCTGCGCGCCCTTTTAATCCGAATTCGAAATACCAGTTTTATTTTGAAGTTCATTTGGCTAATCGTCCGATGGAGTTCACATTCATTTGCCCTTGACAAAGTAGGTAGCGTTATGAAAATAAATCTAATTAAGTCTTGCGGTATGACACCATTGTCTTCATTTTCATTTATGAAGTCTGTAATTCTGTCAATGCCGAATCATTTAAAGTTGCCAGCATCTTTATTACAATTTTTTGTGAATCAACGAACACCCGTTGTCACTTTTGTGATGTCAACGAATACTTGTCACTTTCGTAACGCTTATTGTAGTAGAGACTTTGTAATAGCAGTTACAACTATAGTAACGCCGTTGAACAATACGGGTGTCAGACGCCTTCGAATAACACTCGCACTAATGGCACTTGCTCGATAATACTCGCTCGAATAGTAATCCGTATAGTGATCTGAATAGAGAAATAACGTAGTGAATAGAGTAGAAAATAGCGGTCCGTATAGTAATAGAGGATAGACTAAAAATAGTGATCCGAATAGTAATAGAGGATAGAGTAGAAATGGAGATCCGAATAGTATAGAGTATAGATTAGAAAATAGCGATCAATTAGAATTTTTTATTATTTTTTAAACTGTTGGTGATGCCCATTCAGAATAGTCTGTTTTTGAAATCACAACTAATTTTTCGAGTTTGACAAATTCATTATTAATTGGAAATAATGCCACAAAAGGTACACATCTTTTTGGCTTAAATGTCGGTGTTACATCTTTTCTTTTAACTCAAACTTAGCTTTCGCTTTCGTACATGTCCCTAGACCTTTTGAAAAAAGAACTTCGGGGAAAGCCTTTTTCAGTTCACTTTTATAACCTCAAACGTACACTTGCTTCACACCTCATCAATATCAACGTAGTAGAAACATTATAATTGCAGATACAACTATAATACGACGTTGAACAATACTGGTGTTAGACGCCTTCGAATATCACTCGCACTAATAGTACTCGATACGATAATACTTGCTTGAACAGTAACCCGTATAGTTATCCGTATAGAGAAATAGTGTAGTGAATAGAGTAGAGAATAGCGGTCCGTATAGTAATAGAGGATAGACTAAAAATAGTGATCCGAATAGTAATAGAGGATAGAATAGAAATGCAATCGTTAGTCGTCAGCTACTTCCTACATATATGCGTTTCCTCTATGGTCAAGTGGTCTACTTAATTCAATAATGGGATCACCTGTGTTTGCTCATTAGCGATCTATGTTCAAATTCAAGTGTCGACAGAGACACTTTATTCCTATATAACAGAATTCCATCTGATCCTGCTGATTTGTTCTTGTTCAATTTGCCTAGTGCTGCGTTCACTTCAAACTTTAATATTTCTGGTCCTCCTCTGTTTATTATTTATTATTCTCTTTCGTCGTGGAAGAGTTCTTCGATATATCACCCTTCCATCTCTAAAGTATTTTTCTTTCACTTTTATAAGTGTCCTGTCCTTTGATTTTATGCATCCTGTTGATAATCATGACTTTTTCTTCTCTTAGTTCTCTTATTCTTCTATGCATATCTGCTTTATCTGTAATACTCATTCTTTCTATTTCTATGCACTTTTCGTTGAAACATTCCACTTTTACTTGCCTGCACTTGTTCGCAATTTCTTTATGTAATGTCCTATATTCGGTGCCATATCTTGGCATTGTTTGCTGTCTCCTCTTCATCATGTCAAGAATTTCATCTGTCATCAATTACTTTTTTTTCTTGTCTAGTTTTCTTTGGGATGATCTCGTTTGCTGAGGTCACTAAAGCTTCTTTTCATGTGACTCACTTCGAATTTCTTTTCATTGTATCTTCTTTGAACGGTGTCTGTATACTTCTCGTTCAGATTTGGATCATTCATGAGTCTGCCGCATTGCGATTTGGGTGCAGCATTGGTCCATTGAATTACTGTAGTTTCACTCTTACATATTACTGGAAGGCGGTTGTTCCCGCAGGCGACTTTGATAAATATATTTTCATGTCAACTGCTCTGACGAGCTACTTTCACTGGTACCCCAACCGCATGAATTTAAGCGAGCTACTAGGTTGGCATTTTGGTCCCACACTTTCACTGTCGAAACGGTTAAATGTAACCGTCTCTTCTATTCAAACAGCCTCTTCTATCGTACTTTCCGACAGTGGAAATCTCTTTCTCTTACTTGCTTCTCTTAATAACTATAATCTGCAAAACTTTAAAAGTAATATCAATCGACATCTTCTGATGCCTTGATCCCCGTGCTTTTTTTATCCTGCCCTCAATCCCCCCCTATACCCAGACTTTTCTCTTACTTTCACTCTCTGTAACCCCTTTCGTACTAGTGGCAGTGTACTCTTTTAGTAAGGCCCTGTGATCAGTCCTGATTTGACCTTTCGGCTCCAGTCACTCTCTCACAGACGTGATGTGGCTTCCCTCTGTCTTTTCTACAAATATTTTCATGGAATCTGCTCTGACGAGCTATTGACACTGGTACCCCCAACTGCATGAATTTAAGCACACTACTAGGTTGGCATCTCGGTCCCACCTTTTCACTGTCGAAAGAGTTAAATGTAACCGCCTCTTCTACTCCAACAGCTTCTCTCATACTTCCCGACAGTGGAACTCCATTTCTCTTACTTGCTTCCCTGATAGATATAATCTTCAAATATTCAAATGAAATGTCAATCGACATCTTCTGATGCCTTGATTTTGATCCCAGTCCTTCTCTTTATTCTTTTCCTCAAACACCCCTCTTTACTCTTGCTCCACTCTCTGTAAACCCCTTTCATGCTAGTGGCACTCGCGCCTTGCTTGGGGTGAAATGCTTAATAAACATCAGATTCATTATCTACTACAAAAAATTCAAAACTTGCTACTTTTTAGAAATAATATATCCCAAATTTCCAAACACCTATATAAAATCAATGTTGTGTATGAATATACTTACCCACTCGAAGAATGTTTCTCCGTAAATAAAAAAGCACATAACGTCTTACATAGGATACACCACAAACACACACTCTCGGAGACTCAACTGCCATCTATTGGCGTATAGTGCTATCAGACAATATATCTCTCTCTATATATATATGTAATGGTAGAGATCATATGCTGATATAATTCTGGCATTAATGACTCCGTCAGTATCTTGCCATCAGACTGCTCGAATCGGGGCATCAAACAGGCTGTTTGAACCGAGAGTCCATATAGTGCTGCAGACGCTATGAATGAATATAAACAATCGTGTGGGAACCAGAAGTTGATGGAGAACCGCGTCCTGTTTGACAACGAATAGGCAACCATTATATTTCAGAAAAGGAGAAACTCTATTTATTTTTAATGAACAGGAGTAGAGATTTATCCTTTGTTCTCCGATTAAAATTGGATTTCCGGTTCCTTTTAAGTCTACGTTAATTCTATAATTTTAACACACCTGCCTGAACTCTGAGATTTTTTCACTATTTTATTTATTTTTCCCCGCCTCCAATAGGAGCAGATAGGTTAGCCTATCATCCGGTTCAGACTCCTCCCTGGTCTTTTGAACAGAAGTAGAGGTTTATCCCTTTTTCCATTTTAGGAATTGGTTTTCCAGTTCCTTCAAAAGTCTACTTCAACTCTATACTTCTACCGTATCCGACTGAACTCTGATATTTTATTCACTAATTAAATATTGACCACTTCAAATCTGGAATTAACTGTTATCCTTCCTGCATAGCCCCAAGAACTTCATTTCTTGTCCTTTCTTACGTTAATACAACTCCACACAATAACCCTCTACCTTGATTGTTTCAGGGGCCTTGTATTGGATTAACAGTAAAAAAAAAATACTGCTATCAATTGCATACATACTCAAAGTAAACCTAATACGTTCAAAACCACTGTTCTTATTTCTTGCTGTCGATAGACAAAGGTATACGGACCTGAATAACTATCCTTTTGTCTTACTGATCGTTAATTACCACCTTTAAATCATCTCTCGAATTTGACCATGAAGAACATAAAATCAGCCAGTATCAATGATATGCGCTTTTATAGCTGTGGGCATTAGAAAAAAAGTTTCCTTTCGTTGCTCTTAAAATTAAAAAGAATATACACTGCGAGAAATTAATAAAAATTCACTATTTACATTACTCTGGCTATTATCCTCGTCTTTGTTGCCATATTTATCACAACGTTTTGGTCGTTGTACGCTTCAACCTTCTTCAGATGGTTGGAATGTAGAACTGAACCCTTTATTTCGTTCACTGGAGTAAACTGTTTTAGTTTCACGTGCCATGTCTAATGGATGTCAGTTAACAGTTATCTCCTGTTAATTCACCTCTCCAAGTTCTCCATTGCCTTAACCAGGTATTGAACTCACACATCTTTGGGTCCTGTCACTGGATCTAACCAACGCCTTTGTGTGTTGTGAGTTCAATACCTGGTTATGGCAGTGGAAAACTTGGAGAGGTGAATTAACAGGAGATAACTGATAACTGACACCCATTAGACATGGCACGTGGAAGTAGAACAGTCTACCCCAGCGAACGAAATAAAGGGTTTAGTTCGACATTCCTACCACCTGAAGAAGGCTAAGGCGTACAACGGCCGAAACTTTTGAGATAAATATGGCAACAAAGATGAGAACAATAGTCTGAATAATGTAAATAGTGTACATAATACCTCATCTCAGAAATATAGACAGATATTGAATAAAAATTCAGTGAATATTTTTTTGTTTTCCTTTATCTGATTTATATCCAAAAATCAATGTTATTTCGTCTAAAGAACTATTTGAATGTTAATGACTCTTCTCAAAACTATAGAAAATACCGAACTATTCCTTGTTTGCAGGGATATCTATCTCTAGGAGTGTGACCCAATTATTCCCAATTAGCCTCCTGTTTTGTTTTTTTGTTTTTTACAGGTTCTTTGTATATCTCCTTTAAATATTTTTTTCGAGTAGCATATGTTAAAATACATTTTTAATACTCAAAATCTTATATCACCCACGAAAATTTTCAATCGCTCATCATTTTCTTTTCAGTTGCTCATAGCCCAGCCAACTGATGAAAACGCCCACCGGTTGGCGATATCTCTCAGGTTGGGAAACCTGTTTTAGAGGATTCACATCTATTGTAAGAAGAAAATCGCTTCAGTTTCTTTTCACTTATTTATTTGTCATGTTAGCTAAGGTAAAATATAAAATGTGTAAAAAAAGTTCCCGACACTCTTATTTATTTTTATTTATTTAATTGTTGTAAACTAGAGACTGAATACAGAAGCGAAAATGTTTTCCACTGAAAACTTTCGCACACACCTAATACAGTTAGGAAAACTGCTTGATTGCTGAGCTAGTATTGAATATCTTACCAGCTTATCTGCGCTGGTGTTCGAGCCCAAGTGAATAAACGGAATTTCACATGCTGATTTTCAAAGCATTTAGAACAAGCTTAATCGGAAGATTGGAGCTATACAATATTCCTACCCTAGACACAACACAACAATTCAGCTTTATGCCAAAGAAATTAAGGTAATCTTCGTAAAGATATTTAACTTTCTGCCATGAATCCGAAAAACAATAATTTATGTTTTTATTGGTCATTTATAGAATATATGCAAAAGAATTCGAAGAAATCTGAAATTATAAAATTAGAAGAATATGAAGAATTTAGGAACTGATTGTAATGACAAAAGTACGCAGGTGTAGGCTTTAAGAAAGCTTTATTCAACTGAGCATGCAAGGTTCGCGTATAGCGTTCTTTTATAGTCCCAGTAAACAGAAATAGCTCTCTCAAAGAGGAGAGTAACAAAACAAGGGGAGACCACTCTTGATTATTCATGACACTGATATCAGAAAGTTCTATGGATAAGCCTTTTACATAAATCTTTTAAATACATCTTTTTAAATAAACCTTTTAAAAAAATCTTTTTTAAATAAACCTTTCAAATAAAGCATTTAAATATAGTTGTTTCACTATTATTAATAATTTTATTTCATCTTATTGTTGCTTTTTATCATTTAACGGCAGACATAACGTTAACAAGAAAAAGGTGCAAGTTAAACAGTAAATGGACATAAGACATTGTTAAGATAAGTGAAAGAAATTTTATTTTCCGTGATCTATAAGGTTCGATAGTTTGCTCGTTCCGGGGTATGGGAATATTAGTCGTGGGAGACTGAGTGTTTGTTCAGGTTATAAAACAAGGTAGTAGTCGAGAGAAACAGAGGGAGAAAAAATCAACACGCATATGTAATTGAGTGAACTATCGCAGTCGAGAGGCATAGTGGAGTAATGGATAGCGACTCGGATTGAGGAATCGGAGAGCGGAGTTCGAATTCCAGTCGAATCCATTACATTCACTTACGTGCTAATACCCTTCTTCTACCCCACCCCAATTTATGGGTAAATATAAGGACACCGGGTTCTATAGCTTTCCTCTACGGCAGAAAGAAATGGCAACCTACTGCGAGAAAAAATCTGTCTCGTCAGTTATGTATCGAAAGAAACATGATCGCCTAAGCGTGATAGTCGAAAGTTAATCTCTAAAGTTAGTCACTGAGCCTGTTGTTACAGAAAAATCACTGGTGTCGCTAATGATGATCAGTTTTGTCATCTGCTGCATTCGGTTAAGCTTGTCTGCCATAGGAGTTCGTCGCTAAAGCCAGCTAGGTCAGTTCTGTCTCCTTGAGTGGAAAAGGCGTCAATGGTTCAAAAATGGCTACTGTGAAAACGGTTGCTGATTGGTTGGAAAAGATGTTTTATATGTGTCCTTCGTATATTGGGGCGGTATTTTGAAAGTAGCTGCGCGGAGCCGGACGAAATTAAGGTCTGTTTTTTGTCGTATGAGCTGTGGGTATCGAAGTGAGCAATTCCGTTTGAGTCAAAAGAATTGGCGTTCGGGCAGGATACGACAATTACATACATCTTTTTGTCTTTTTATCTCCTATATTTAGATATTTAAAATCGGATGACAGTATGAAAGTCTCTCACCTACAAAACAAGTCTCTTGATATATATATATAATTATTTCACCCTGTTCAAAGCCTGGAGTCACTCGAGATAGTGGGTTATGTTAAGAAGCAGTTTGTACGGTTAATGGGGGAGATAACTCAGTCTAGAAAGGCCCTACTGAGGATCGAACTCGTAATGAGTGGTGTACTTGTTCTTGCAAACTCTTCTTCTTTTTCTTCTGTTAATGAAAGTATTGACAAGGAATTAAACCCCTGCCTATGTCCTTCCAAACGATCGCACTCTCTATAGATCTACGGTATGCGCTCAATGCATAATCTAAATAAATCTTTTTGTAATCTAAATATACAATATTCAAATAAACCTGTGTTTTTTGTTTTGTTTTTTTTTTTTCTCGCGTATATTTCGTTATTTTGAATTACGAGTTGAAATCGGCAACAAATGAAAAGACTATCAAAACGGCGTCAAAGAAAAGTATGAATAAACAACGTCTTTACAATGTTTGAAGTTTGACTTTGATGTGTTTTTTACCTGGATTTTCCGCTTGCGCAGAGAGCCATCGATTTATCAGTAACAAAGGTACGCATGCCTTAGGCGGACAGTGTCGCTCCCGAGGTTCGAACACGAACTCCCCAGATTACTTACAACAATATATTCGCCTCCGGCTGACAGCGTTAGAACTTTTACAAAAGGAAGCGTGCTGGTCTCTTTTAGTACGCATGCGCAGAAGGTACTGCACCTGATTACACTTAATCCTCTGTGTATCGTCAAAATACCTGAGCCTATATAACTGTATAAGCACGTGAAAAAGTAAGACTTTGAAGATATAGCTCAAGGGTTAGTGCTTTGGGTCGAAAACAATCTGATCTGAGGTTTAATCTTTGGTGCCAAATAAAAAAAATTTAGTTAATTGGAATTCAGCTTCGAGAAAGAAAGTCTAGTTTTGAAAACAAAGCTCTGATGTTGTCATTCCCAAAGTGGGTGGTACCACCTGCCTGGGGTGGAAAGATCCAGGATGTAGTTAGTGACAAGTGGGTGCGGTACGGGAGGTAATTAGGGAAAAAATGGAGGTGGTTGGTGGCGGCTGGGTGTCATTGGAATCTAGTAATAGCCATTTTTTTTTATTTTTACAAAAGTTCTATGATACAATCTGAGTCACTTGCACTTAAGAAATTCGAACGCTTTCCAAAGAATAAAATAAATGCAACAGCTATACCACTATGCCACATATACAAGAATAAATCATCTCCATTCCCTTCATATTCCATTAATAAGAAAGAACTTCCATTCAGATAGCTTCTTCCCAAAAACCGATACTTTATGGAACAGGCTCCCGAGAAGATGCTTCCCTGATTACTACAATCGTAATCTTTAATAGTCAACCGTTATCTTTCGTACATGGCCACATGGTCTGCTCTTCTTACCTCCTCCTCTTACGTTCATATAACCTCATTCAGTAACACTCTACTTTGAGTGGCTCTAGGGTCTTGTATTGGATGAACAATTAGTAAAACAAAAAAAACGAACGCATGGACTTATATTATTTTGCTGTCCGAACTTAAAAGTCCGAACATTTGTTTGCATCTTGTTGACGTTATCCGGACTGATGTATCACACACCACTCAGATCAGACATCCGGCATCTACAGAAGTGTATGCTCTATGTTTGTAGGTGTAACGATATAAGTCACGGATATTCGTCTGGCGACATATTATCTTATGACTTATAAGAAAAGCTGAAATGCGTATGTGTGTACAGTGTAAGGGTCCGATTATCTCCCTTTTGACCGGATGAATTTACTGATGTCTAAAGAGACCAATGTGAGTCACGAGACAACCCGTTGGTGAGAATAGTCAGTTGTTGCTCAGCTCACTACGGAAGCGGACACGATAGCAAGTTGTGATTTCGCTGACCACGGAGGGAAGCACAATTACCACGCGTCCTAAAAAAGACCCAGCGTCATATCACAGGGCTGTACCGTGTCCCTCTTGAAGAATTTACAACTAAGACAATCCGTTTATACCGCTCCTTTACATAATGCCTGTCCTTTTTCATGTGTTTTAATTTCACTCTATGAATGTAATGTAATGTACTGAGCAGTGATACCAAGTTGCTAACCCTTACAACACAACGAGGCTCCCTATTATGAAGCGTATTTTAGATTTGGTACAAAGCCAGAATTGTGAGGCAACCAATTTGGAACAAAATCTTCTTGTACAGGGTGTGATGGATAAATTGTCGTGTAAATTACGCAAAAATGAAAATAACACTGGCATTTCATTTTAACAGACTGATTTACCAAAATTACACAAAAATATTTTGAACTTCTAAACAGTAGATTTATTTATTAAAATCGCCAAATACGGCCTCCAAACGACTTCGAAACCTTCTGTAATTCTTATGGATAGCCTCCTTCTTTAAGTTGGTAAATGCTGCCATAACCCTTTCTTTCAGTTCATCTTTGGCGTTACAAAGAGTTTTGTTGGTCTCTCGTTCAACTTCACCCCACACATAATTATCAAGTAGGTTACAGTCTGGTGAGTTAATGGGCCAGATTAAGGAGTGATGCGGTCGCATAAATTGTCTGACAGCCATGAATGGGTTCTCCTGTTAGTGTGGCATGGTGCAGAGTCCTGTTGCCAGACATAGTGTTATACCATAATACCTATTCTATTGTAATAGACTCTGCCACAGATGATAAGTAGTAGTAGCAGTGGCCAGTTGGGCTCAGTGGTGTTGAGCGAGTCAGTCGATGTCGGACATTGAAGTATCAACCATCACAACTAGATTGCTGCGTCATTAACTCTTATTGCAAGTTCCTAACGTTTTGTACGTCGGACTCTTTTAGGACCGACTTAGCGAAATACAAGCCTCCACTGTAAAAACTACTCTACAACACATAGGACCTTCTAAGAGGTATCCTCTTGAACTAGGGCAGCACTACCTCATCAAGGCACTTGGTGCAGGCCTCCATGTTGAGTCCGAGGCCCTCACCAACAAATTCAGTCGTTCTTTTTCATCAGAACAATCAAAGTGAGTTTTCCGAACAGTCGTACCTTCGTAATCACCATTAGACTCATCCAACTCTTCCCGAATGCTCTGCACTGTCATCAGATTAACACCCAAACACTCTGAAATGTTCGCATTGGAGCTTCCGGTACGAATGCCAAGCAGTACAGCATACTGTTTCCAAATTTCTGGCGGAGTGAATTGCGTCATGCTGCTGACCCCACTAGACTGTGCAGTCGATAAAATCAAGAATAAACAATGTTCATACACGAAATTAAAAATATAAAATGGCAACAATTTAACCATCTCACGCTGTATATGTGTATGTCCTTTCACGACGTGGGAAATCATGACTCTCCACAACTTCCTTCCTGTCTTGTGTTCCTCTAAGTAATTTTTGCCTCTTAAACATACCTCTTTGTCCTTCGATTCATTCGAAATCATTTAGGTTGCTCGCTGTTTGCCCCTGCTTCTTTTGCCTTTAGTACGTCTTATGAGTGTTACATTCTCTAAACACTCTTTCCTCCTTAAGTGTCCCAGAATTTCCAGCTGTTTGCTTTCTGGTTCTAAGTACCAGTTTCCTTTAAAACAAAAACGACACCGATGCTCATATGTTTGTCCAGTGTATTTCCTAACACTAGTCAGTAATCATGATTTGAAAGACAAGCTCGTTAAACATGACAGCAAGACAAGGTGTCTTCCAATTGAAACTGTGTTACCTTTAAATGCTTAATAAACTTATCTGAGTACGATAGAAAGAATATAACTATTCCAGTCATTTGTGATTTCGTGCTAACATAACCATGAACACTTTCAACACAGTTTTGTCTGCCAAATTTCACTCATGAGACTTGGGTCAATCTATGGTACGGATTTCAAGAATATCCCAACACTGGGACCGTCTCTCCAGTTCCATATTTTCAAGAAATCGCCACCTTGATAAATTCCTATTCTCATGTACGGAACGCTACGAGACCATATTCAGCGACTGTTTTAACGTTCATGTTTTGTGCAAAACTTGAATCGTTCTAAAGCAGACGTTATTTCAGTGAGTCTTTATTGTTAAAAACTTGTTCCAGAGGAGTATGGGGTGTTCACTTACACCATAGTGGTAGGAATTTTAGGCTTGATTTCACGGGATACAAAAAAAGGAAAATAAACGTACACAATACAGAAAAAGCAAAGTAAATTGCATGTTAAATACAATTTTAATTTTATTTATGTATTTTTGTGTATTGGCGTGTGTATTTTTTTACCTTACAATTGTGTTAATGTACATTTTATAAAAGGGAGCAATTTATTCTGTAATATTACAAGTCATATCACAGAGGGAAGTTACACACGTGTTGTCTTACTGACGGTTCTTAGGCGAAGAGAGTGAATATAACGTCATTTGGCGAGATGTCCGTATTTCCGGCAGGAACGGTTTTTTGCTGGAAGTAATTTTATTATTTTTATTTTCTATTTAATTTATTTTAAACAAGGTTTAGATATTATTGTTTTATTTTATTCTATTTATAATTTTCATCATATTTATATTTTATTTTTATTTATTTATAATAATAATGATATCCCTACAGGAGTGCCTTCTTCGCTGTCAGAACTAGACACTTTTAGTTCTGTCAACTCCTTAACGTCTTCATAAGACTCTTGTCGCTTCTTCTAATCTAACTTCCTAAGACAATTGTACAAGATTATAGATGATTGAGTCTGATTCATCCTCTAGCTTATTTTTCCATTTACTTAACGAAACTTAACAGAAACGAGAATATGTTTTATTTCGTGATTTTGGCTGTTAAGTTGATACGGTATTAAGCTTCGTTAAAACGAGACTTCGTTCACAGATGAGATGTAAAACGAGATTTGGTGTATTCCTTTTTTATGTGATAACCATTGCCAATATGTGGAGTAATCTACCACAATGAGAACTCCATGGACAGAGAAGGAAATTTACCTCTCAAAATGTCATTGCGCTCACACGAGAATAAGTGCGGAAAAAAAACTAAATTGAAAGTGCTTTGCCAATCTTACAAGTAAAAAGCCTTTCTTGAAAATCATGGTTCGAAATCTTGGCTTTTGTCTGGGCTCGAACACTGGCCAGTGACACTGATTAGAAATACTCCAGCCTATATATTTAAAGCAGTGATTCCCGAGCGTGTGGCGGGGGAGGATGCTACGGGCAATTTGAATATTTTGTTGGGATTTAATTTAGATTTGCATTGAGCTCGAAAAACATGTTACGATACAGAATGATATTTCATCATTCTAAAAACAACCTTTCCACCAGTGATGATTTATGTTAAGGATATTTCATCATTTTGAAAGTAAAGATCAAATATTTCATCATTCTAAAAATCTGAAATTTCATAATTATAAAAAAGACATTTCCACCACGAGCAATAGCAGTAGCAGTAGTAAAAAGGAACAACACAGACGTATCAGCATCGCTCCGTGAAAATCGACAGTTGAAGGTCTCAAAGGCGACGCTTAACAACGAAATTCTCGGGACAAGCAAAAACAAGTAAGCACAAACTTTTAAAGAAACAGAAGACAATAACACTGAGAACATTTATAACATAAACAATACCAATATCTATAATTAACATCACAAAAAGAAAAATACACATTCTTGTCATTAATGTCAACACGTGTCGCAAGTCTCATTATTATTATCGTTGTACGTTTTTATTCACTTCATTTTCAGTAAAAAAAAAAAAAAAGACGAAAAGGTTTCCTCTGTCAACTACAATACATATAACAACGGGGTAATTAATTTAACATAACAAACATAAACACCATTACAAGCATTTCTGGATTGAGAACTGAACGGTATTTCGACTTGACCGATTAATTCTAAAAATCTTCAAATGTATTCCGATATACAGTAGAATCCCTGACAGCCAGACTAAGAAGGCCTTCCGGATATGAGGGATTCCAGACATGAGGGATTCTAAAACGAACAAGATGATCGCTGATATTTCTTTATACATTAGAATCCCTGACAACCGGACTAAAAAGGCTTCCGGATATGAGGAATTGGTTACAAAGTCCGGATATGAGGAGTTATATTTAGATTAAAATAAAAGAACTGAAATAGGGTTTAACATTTATTTCCAATGTTTTATAGTACAAAAAATAAGCTAATTGTAAGTGAAATATAACGGAATTGACTTTAAGGACACAGAAATAAATTATGTAATGTTAAAGAAAATTCCTTAAATTAAGTATGCCTCGTATGCAAAACAAATAATGTAACGAGGATTTTTTAATCGCTGTTGCATTATGATTCTTTCTGTTCTAATATCATTCTCAACTTTTTCCGCATTTCGTTTTGCTTTTGTTCTTGAAATTTTTGAAATGAAAGATACTTTTTAACTCTGCGTGCGTTATTGCAATCGTCAAAGCTGAATGCTGGCTTTCTGCCCATAAAACTGACAACCTTTTCAATAGCTTTTTCAATTTCTGTCCAGGTTTCATCGCAATCATGCATCTCGTCTCTATATCTCGGAGATATAGAGAATGGTCGACTTCAAGTCACGTTGAGTGAGGGTGGCCGACTCTCCTTTTTGTTGGGACTGCTGCTAAACACGTCCGAACTCAATGGTTGGGATCAAACCAATTTGGCAATTCTGAAAACTGATAAATTGATTCTTTTACATGAAAACGTGAAAGTTCTCAACATAATAAGAAAAGAAAAAAAATCATATTCTAAATTTGTTATGATCCACGGTAAGAAATTTCGATCCATCACGTAACTTTCATTTTTTTTTTTTTTTTTTTTTTTTTACAGTGATGTTCACCCAATACAAGGCCCGTGGGGTGCACTCAAAATAGAGGGTTACATTAAGAGGCATATGTGTTACCCCACTTGACTTTATTAAAAAAACTGTCGCTAGAGGCCGCTTCTTAAGTCTACAAATAAACAATGACATTCTCAGTCATTCTCTTTTTTCCACATTTTATCTTAGATAATAAGATGTACGTTGGGAAAAAGTGTCTCCTCAATGGAGCACGTTCACTTTACCTTCAATTACTTTTCTCTCAGACTTCTACGCAAGCTTCATACGCACAAACACATTCTCTAGTTTAAATGTTTTCTTCTTTCATATTCAATGTTTTTGTTACCAGCAACAATCTTCTATTGTCATTGTACACTTTTTTTTAAAAATACATCGTCGTCTGTCTGTACATAGTTTTATTGTTACTGTATTCGTTTATTACTTGGACTCACATTCGAGTCCGTAATAATTGTGGTGTGAAAAATAT
The DNA here is from genome assembly GCA_903632075.3 of Acanthosepion pharaonis. Classification (NCBI taxonomy): domain Eukaryota; kingdom Metazoa; phylum Mollusca; class Cephalopoda; order Sepiida; family Sepiidae; genus Acanthosepion; species Acanthosepion pharaonis. Next base: position 84,638 of record CAHIKZ030001584.1, read on the forward strand.
ACCAGGAGACACGTGTTTTCTACCTAAACACAACTAGCACACCCGCAACAGGCAGTTTATACAGATAGGAGGAGAAAATAAAGCTAGCCTTGGACAGGTTAAGATTGTAATGATTGGGGAAACATCCTCTTGGGAGTCTGTTCAACAGGGCAGTGTTTCGCGATAAGCTGTTCGAGTGGAACTTAATTCTCACCAATGGAATACGGAAGGAACGTAGTTGGTTTGCTACAATGTAAGTGACATGGCGGATCCTAGACGTAAAGGTTAGGCCTGTTCGAACCAAGGAATGTAGTTCGTCCGAATACTTTCTATAGAACTAACGATGGAGTAGTGAGAGGTTTGCCGGATCCCGCCTACGAGTGAGAAGGTTGGAGGGTGGAAAATAACTTGTCACCCACAAGGACTCGGAGACGCTTTTGTACTCTATCGAGATTGGCAAGTAAGGACTGGGCAGCTCACGCCCAAATATGACAACTTTACTCCATTTTCGGCCTGATTTGACTCTTGTACAAAAGTAGAGGATAGATAATTATTCTATTTATTAGTTATTTTTATTAATCTCTTATTGTGCCTAAGCTACGATAACAACGAATCTTCTATCCGTCACATAAATTTTATTCAAGTATATTGTTATAATTGTTTTATTTTATTATTAGTTATTGTTGCCAGTTATTGTACCTAATAAGATTTACGGTAATAACGAATCTTCCCTTCATCACATAAAAGTTACGTCATGTATTTTCTTTCTGTTCGTCAGTAGTTATCAAAAACGTCGCTCCGTTGACATAGATTTTACAAGTATGATTAGAAAATAGCTAGAATCTTTACTAGAGATAGATGTCCCAAACGGAGAGTATTATTTTTAAAATTAAATATTACCATCTTTTAACGCAAAACAGTATCAAATAACAGAAAATACATCACATGAGGACTTTCAACAGCAGCAACAACTAAAATGGTTAACATATTTAACTCGAAGAGAAAATAATGATATATCCAAGATGCTGACATTCCACACTACTTCAAACAAAAGGTTAGGAAGAAAAGAGCAATAACTGTTAGTGGACTTAAGAAACCTATTTTCCTGAAAAATTGTTTTAATAGAAAGATTTTATAGATTTCAACCTAGCTGTTCAGTCAATGAATTCTGAATATTTCCATATAAGGAAACAGCTAGCATTACGATTACTACTAAAGATAATATTACCGTTACCATTATGGTTAATATTACCAATACCCTTACTAAACCCTCAATATCATTATTTCTGATAAAAATGTGTTGGGGACGTGCAGGATTGTTAATTATTTAAGAAAGAATCAGAAGGAAATTTTAGTGGCTGCGTGTCTCACTGCATCCCCAAACATATAAATAAACGAACTTTCAAATGCAATTAAAAACGAGACATATGCAATTTAGAAAACAATGCAACATTTATACAATTTATCAATATACAGATTGGGTAATATATTAGTGTGTGTGTGTACAAAAAATGTGTGTGTAATTGTTTGATTCGTGAATGTCTCTTTGTTGATATTGTTCGTTGGGTCGCTGTCTTTTTGTCTGTGTCGAATATCGTAATTATGAATAATAAGAGTTTTTGGAAAGAGTTTTTTAGAGTGGTCTACCCTTAATCGTATTTGGTGTTTACTTAATTTTAGTAGTGAATTTAATTCACTGTACATAAGCAAAGTTGAGAAAAGTGTTCACAGAGTCGATCGTTGAATGTTCGACTGTGAGTCAGTTAATTGTCTTCGTGCGCGGCAAAATTGTGGTTTGTAACGGCGTGGAGTATATTGGAAATTACTCTGCGAATTCGTGAGACTGACTGGCGTGGAGTTGGTAATTGTCTTTAACGTCTGGTCAGCAATGACTAAGACGGGAGTCGGTGAATGTTACATCTTGAAACTTGGTAATTACTGCTGCTATTCTCTCTGAAGGTTCAAACGTTATCTCCTTATATAATCACCGGGTGGCTCGCAGCATATAAGCGGGAAAGCAGCTTAGTCGCGTGCAGGCGGTTTGATTGGTCGGAACTGACCAATCAGCAAGCCAGATTGGAGGTGATTGACCAATGAATACTCGTTATATTGTCTGAAGGTAGAATTTGGCTTACTAGATAGGAAGAGTGCATTTCCTACAAAGAGGTAAGGCTGTTTGTGTTGTGGAAGAGTCTACAAATGTTTCAAACACTGTCAGATATTTTGAGATGAGTGGCTTTTAAAACTTATATACTAATCAATTTCATTTTCTTTTGCCTTGTCGCTATGTTTTAGCTGGTCCATTTTCCGGCTTCCTTCAGATTGTATTTTGTCCCCTGCAAAATCAGTTACAGATCTGCTTGTTTTATATCATATGATGTGCTTCATTTCGATTATCGTGAAAGAAAAAGTTTTTATACAATGCAAGGGAAGTAACTATTAAGATATGAACCAGAGTTATTTCCCTTACATCATTTTTCGGGATAGGTAAATTGGTTATTTAAGTAAAGCATTTTTTTTATGAATTTATTATAAACACAGCGATATAAATAACTACAAAAGAAGACGATTGTTATGGGCTTATTTATAAAAAGCTCATCACCTTTATTATCATAATGACCCTCAAAAAATAAAACGTCGTATATTCAAACTATACTGTAAGGCGTCGGCTGCTCAGGAGGAAATAACGTAATGAAACTGAGGTCTCTTATTTTTAGAGTAGTGTTTGTAGCATTTGGCAACCATTTGCAAATCTCTGGATGCAAATGACAAGAAAGTTTGTCTTAACGTTTGCAAATCTTTTATACAAACAAATAAATTCGACTTAATGGTTAATGACTGATGCATTTTCAAGCGAAATTAAGAAAGAAATCTAAATATCTACTTTAGATAAACATTTAGATCAACTAAAATGGATGTTGTTTTGAGTTAATAACTAAATAAATGCAACAACATCGACATGCCTCAGTAGAACGGATTTTGTGTCTTTGTATAAATTACATTAATATCAGTTTTTTTTTGTTTTTTTTTTGTTCCAATTTGTACGGGAATAACTGCAAAAACATCACCCTCCCTATATTTATAGACAAATCGCAATAGATGGATCCTGAAATTGCTTCCGAGCCAATAAGATAAACAAGTTCTTGGTCTCATCCTCCATGTTCTTTCTGAGGCACCTCGAGGCGGTGTAATGATTTGCAGGCTTGACTAAATAGAACAATTACGACTGAGTAATGAGTTCGATCCTCACTGGGTGCCGCCTACTTTCGACCTTGTGCTACATCTACGCTTGGAAAATCACTATTCTTGTTCTTTCTTATCTTGAAGTTTGAACGCTACGATTTTTATCCTTTTTGCGTGTTAACACTATTCTGAGTTTGTGTACTTTTTACCTCATTACTGTTACTTTGCCTATTTTTGTCTTGCCTATGTTTTTGCCTTGTTCTTTTCTTTCTCGTGTTATTTTTTTAATGAAAACTTTGTCATTTCAGTTTGTTGAACATTTCTACCAATTACATTTAACCGTGGTCAATTACAGGATTTTTTTGTTCTTTTTTATATCTTTATATTATATATAATCCTGTACTTTGATTGCTGGCGAGTGTTGGATTAAATTTCCTTCCCATTTTCCAGTTAGCATGCACCACGCTTGACCGGTCATGTGACCCTTGACAGCCAACCATAGCCATTCTTTTAAAGAGAACTGTTTTCGGGTAGACGCCATGAAGAGAAGATGCTTTCCGGATGCATGAATAAACACAACCTTTTGTATCATGATGTGCCTAGCTTGTGAATAAAATAAATAAAACTTTTGTAATATCTACTAGCTTTGCTTTTCTGGGTAGGAGAGAAGGCATATAAGAAATTTCTACCCTTTCTTAGTATGTTCTTTTTTTGTAGAAAATAAGAACTTCTTTTACATTCGTTCTGGCTTCTCCATAATTGTTTTCATTTTCTTTTCTTGATAAATGTTTGGGTAATTGTCTTGGATGGCATAACGATTGAAATATTGTGATAATAACAACAAAAATGAGGATAATAGCCCAAAAGTAAATAATGTAAATAATTATAGATTAAATATTATACAGTGAAAATGTCACATGAAAATCTGCTTAATAGCTACCCCCGTCCTGACACGCATTTATTGATCTACCCTCGTATATATAAGTAAAAACAAAAATGAAAAATGAGGATAAGTATACTAATTTCATAAAGTTAAAAAAAATATCTCCATAACTACCTGCTTGCCAATTAGAAAGTAATTTACTGTCATGGTCAATAATATATTTAACAAGAGGTATATAATGAAATGAGGATGTTATCTTCGCTTATGACAGATTGCACAGCACCACGTGAAGAATTTCAGTTATTTACCTTTTGACGGGCTGAAGCCTCTCTAGGAAGGGCCCAGGTGATGGGTGTTTTTTTTATAAACAGATTGCCAAACAAAAAGTTTATACGGGTTCAATGGGTATATTTTTGGGCCGAGCCCACGGGCTCGGAGAACCAACAATAAATAACCGACCTTGTGTCACATGCTGCTCCGGGGGCGGGGGGGTTGACAATATCGTCAGTCGCTCAAGTCTTGAACGACAGATCGGTTGAACGCTCTGCCTTCGGGCGGGGAAGAACCCGAAGGAGGCTACGCCGAAGGGCGGATTCTCTTTCGGGAGGTAAACCGACCCTGAACCCGTTTATACGGGGTCAATGGACATATTTTTGGCCGAGCCCACGGGCTCGGAGATCCAACGTTAAAAAGGCCTTGTGCCACATGACGCCCTCGTGGTGGGGGTGACTGAATATCTTCAGTAGTTCAAGTCGAATCAAGAGTCGAGTCAGAGGCAGTCCGGAACAGACAATTGCTGCAAGACATTGGAATAGTGATGCTGGTCGAGACTACATTGTTCTCTCTACTAAACCTGATTGTTCATACTAACACTTCTACTTCTCTGTATATATTCCTGTTTGTAATATATCTGTGTTATTCCAAACCTGTTTTCGAGTTCTTCTTTATTGGTTCTACCTTGGACTATCACCGTGGTACAAGGAACCGGACCATAACACTAACCGTTGCCCTAACATAAAAATCCGGACCGAAACCACTATGGAAAAAGGATATGGCATGCGTCCTGTTACTGGTTAAGAAGCGAGATCTGTAAGCTGATGCAATTGTAGTGAGTTCGATTAATCTCTAAATGACCCACACTTTTGTCACTGTGACAAACTACGCTCAGCTTCGTACGTAAATACTTCATGGCTTGTCACTTGACCGAAACAGGTTTATCAATTGAGGAAGCATCTATACGATCAAAAATGTCTTCAGCAAAACGATACAGAATTAAAACAAATGCATAACAGGGTGAAATTTTATAAAATATCTATTCCATAAAATAAGATAAAAATAAAAATGTCTGGCCGCAGAAAAGGTCTGCCTTTGTTTAACAAGACTATCTGAGTTCAAATATCTGGATTTTTTAACAGAGAGAAGTCCTACTTACTGACCAACTGGAAAGGATCAGTTCTCCATTAGGTTCTGTATCGGACACGAAGGAAAAGAAAATGTTTTTTTTGTTTTTTTTAAAACATGTTTTAAATGCCTGCTACTACATATATATCCTACAGCCAATCTACTGTGTCTATTATAGCATAAAGCTACTATATCTACTATAATATATGAGTACTCTTTCATTTTATTTGTCCGGATATGGTTTCTTGAACTGTGATCCAGTGTTTCCGTCAGTTATTTGTTATCATTATCAGAACTGCAGTCATACATTTGGGCTCTATTAATTCAATCAGATGTGTGAAATATTTTATATAATCATGGATCTTCCACTAGACAAACCAACCTCTATAATCCTCAAGGTAGTGAACAGTGGGAAATTTACAAGGCAGGAAGTTTTGCGATCAAATCATAACACTTGCAAATAGTTGACTGGGATAATGATTCATCCTGTTAAAGTATTTGATAGTAATCTTTCTCAATTTATATCTATATCTACCGAGAAGAATCTTTTCAACAAGACAATACAAAATGAACGCAAATACATGACATGGAAATTTTATGAAAATATTTTTTCTCTACAATAGGAATAAAATAATAAAGGTTTGGTTGTGGAAAGGGTACGTCTTTTGTTAACAACAAAGTCTGAGTTCAAAAGCCTACGTTTCTAAACATAGAAAAATACTATTCAATGGACGGTTGAAGAGGAGCGCTTCCCGATAGGATCTATGACCCTACACATAAAGAATAGAAAAGAAAAGAAAGAGATTTTCTTTTGAAAACATAGGTTTATAAAGGCGCCAGTCAGTTGTTGCTGCTACTAGATATCTCCTATAAAACTAATCAATCTGCTATCATGGCCTAAACCCTTTGTACCATTGATCATTGTTTGAACCCAGTTTAAAAACATAATTGCGGATATTGATTTTTTTTAGACAGGCTTTCGGCACTTGGAAGATTGGTTTGATACATCTTTTTCCTTGTTTGGCTTTGCGTCGTACTAAGCTGAGTAAATATCAAATGTGTGGCGTCCAAGTATCTGATCACTGTACAACAGCGATCGCTTTTGCGTTAAACAATATGGCCTCCAAAACTAAACTTTTCTCCATTAATCATCTGAGAGACCTCCCTCTACCTTCCATCAGCATGGCTGATGCTAACCTCCAAGAAAGTGACTTGTGCCTTCTCGGGTTAACGTTTTCAACTGGCATGAAGTGGAAAAAATCTATTGCTAGGTCAACTGCTAAAAATGTTAGTTCACTGTGTCGTGCGAGATAATTTTTCTCTCCGGAATCTATCTTAAATATCTATAAATCAACTATTCGTCTAAGCTTAGAATATTGCTGCCACATATGGCCCGGGGACGCTGCTTTTTATCTTGAGTTTCTTGATAAAATCCAAAGAAGAATCAGCAATATTATTAGTCCTAGTCTGGCGGCGCCGATTCAATCACTTTTTCACCGCCGTAAAGTTTAATGATCTCTGTGTCTTTTTTATAAATACTTTCATGGTAATTTCTCAGATGATCACTTCGTTATAGTACCTAGACTTTCTTTTTTAATTTAAGCGCTGTACTAAACTAGCGTCGAGATTTCATCAATTCACAGTTGAGCTGGCTAGAGGTAGCCGTAAGTTCTATGCTAAAAGTTTTTTTTCTCGCACTTCTCACCTGTGGAACACGTTTCCGGTTCCATGATTTCCAGCCAACTTTAAATCTACAAAAATTTAAATGCAATGTCAATCACTATCTACTTGTCTCCCTGATTACTCTTTTCTCTTCCCGCTCATTATTAATGTTTCTGTTCCTAATTCTTTTACACATAATAACCCTTTGTGTCTTAGTGGCTTTACTGCCTTGCATGGGGTGAGTCCGATTAGAAAGAAAAAAAAATTTAAAATGCAATCAAAGAAACGTCATTTTTGTCTTTTAGGCACGCTATAACTCCTCATATTCCAGAGACAAATGTTGAGGGTATTTGTGATCATAATTGTTGTTTGAGCAACGAATACCCAACAAATTTATGCGCGCATGCGTAAGAAAGGAAATAGGAGCTAGAAATAAAACACGTATTTTTTTTTTTCATTGAGATTTTATTATTCGTAAAAGCTAGTTTTAACAGACTGTGACAAAAGACATATCCGTATCCTGGCAATAGACCACCCCTCTCTCTCTCTCTCTCTCTCTCTCTCTCTCTCTCTCTCTCTCTCTCATACATATCTTCTTCTATGCACCGCACCCCTTCAGGACATAGGTGATCATAGCTCTCCACAACTTCCTATCTCATGTGATTCTTAGTAGTTTTTCTCCTTTTATGAAGACCCATGACCCCGGTTCCGCTATCCAGTCACGCAATCTCGTCGGGTAAATGGTTCGCTGCCTTTCCCTGTCTCTCTTGTCCTCAGTATGACTCGTAAGGGTTAAGTTTTCCAAACCCTCCATTCTCATTATGTGTTCAAGGAATTTCAGCTGTCTATTCCTGAATCTGAGCATAAGTTTTCTTTCTGTTGCCATTCTCTGTAAGACTTCCCTGTTGCTTATTCGCTCTGCCCATGGAATTCTCAGTAACCTTCTGTAGAACCACATTTCTGCAACCGCTAGTTTTTTTTCCATCCGTGGGAAAACTGATCAGCATTCACAGCCGTATAAGAGGATGGATATTACATAGCAACGCAGCTCTCTTTGTTTCTAACGATTTTTTTCCATTTCCCAGCACCTTATTTAACTTCCTTTTTCCTTCGCGATTTCAATGTGTGTTCAGATTTCAGTGACGCATTTTCCATCCTTTGTTAAAACACTGCCCAGATATTTAAACCGCACCTGCTTGATGTTTGTCTTATAACTCTAAACGTTATTTTTATGGATGCCCATGTTTGATTAGACGCCATGTTTTTGTTTTGTTTTTTTGTTGTGGGGTTATTTATTTTTTCGTTGTTTTTTTAACAGTATGAATCATGTCTACGGCACACTGTTTAAAAAATATCTTGGCCTCTATTCAAACATTGGGTATCCACTAAAATAAAGCTTAGAATCATAAGAAATAATGTCGGATTAAAAATAAAATCTATTAATGTCTTGGAAATAACAGCATGGCACAACTCTGTTCTAGTTCGTCTGTCTGTCTGTGTGTTTATCTGGTATCACAAAAATGGGCCTTTGTGAATCAGAGAATAGAGGCGCATTCAGAATTTTATGCAAAGATGGAAAGTGAAAAGAAAGACTAGAATTAAGGAGGAAAATTGAGATGAAGAGAGAAAAACTATAAGAAACAAACTGTCCCTCACTTTCTCTGTCGATATATATATATATATATATATATATATGTGTGTGTGTGTGTGTGTGTGTGTGTGTTTGGTAATCCGTATGGATAATTCCAGGGCGGACATAATCCAGAGAGCTCAATGTAAAAACAGAGCAAATATTAATTATATTAAGAAACAGACAACTTTAACGGTTCATAGTGATTATAATTTATTTCCTTAAAATCGAAATTCGATTCTAATTCCTCAGATCAACATTTTCATACAAATAAATATTCATTTGTATGAAAATGTTGAATTTCGATTTTGAAATAGATCTACCCCCCCCCATATAAGGTATTTTTGGATTTTGTTGTGTAATACTATATATATATATATATATATATATATATATATCATTTGCATAAGAGCGTGCGTCTGTGTACGTGAGATCAATTGAGGTTCGTCTTTAGTCTGTATTATTCGTGTGCGCGCGCATGTGTGTTTGTGCGTATATGTCTGTGGCATCTTCCAAGATCCATTTTTATCATGTGTAGGCGTGCATGCATGTGCGTATGTACCTGCACATGTGTGCATGCATATGTGCGTGCGTGTGTGTCTGCGTGCGTGTGCTTGTGGGTGATGTCCTAAAGCCCTGTTTTATTGTCTATCTATATGCGACAGTGTGTATTTGTGTACGCATGCGCGTGTTTGTGTGTGCTTTGTGTGACCCTCCAAGGCCCGTCTTTATTGTGCGTGTGTGTGTGTGTGTGTGTGTGTGTGTGTGTGTGTGTGTGTGTGTGTGTGTGTGTGTGTGTGTGTGTGTGAGAGAGAGAGAGAGAGATTAGGGTCCGGCTTTATGACACCAGGCGAATGTTTAGATTTACCAAAGCCAAGAGTGAGCGATCATGTGAGCAAGTCATTATTTCTGTACTGTTTATTTAGACACGTGCTTCTACCGGAACTGTTTGCATGTGTGTCAATCCCTTTGGGACACCGGTTAGATTAGCCGGCCTATTCTACACCTTTCATTTTCTATTCATTTGATTTTATTTGCACTCGTCTTTGGATATGTTTGTTTCCATTTCTTTCCCTTGTCATGTTATTCTTGTATATATTAACCGACTCCCGAACGCTTACGCGTGTCCCTGAGTCGATCTGTTTGTTTAACTGTTGAATTATCTGTCCGTATAGCTTCAACAAAAAGCATTTCACAAGATAATGCATGCAAGTTAATAATGCATCGCTTACAAATTACACATTATATGGTTTGTATAAAACTTAAAGGACTTTTTACATTAAGTTAATTATCAAATGTTGTAAATTAACCAAAATATGCACTTTATTAAACAGACAAAAATGCTATCAGCATGCGTAGGTCAGTCAAAATTTTCTAAAATATTTAAAGACCATTGAAAAGTGCAGTTATTTTTTTATATAATGGGAGATAATTCAGAAGTTGATTTTTGATTTTCATTTTTGATCTTCCGTAGAATAAAAAATCAAGCAGTTGTAATAAATTATTCTAAAAATGTTCACTATCAAAAATGGCATTAAACTTTACATTTCTCGATTCTCCAAGCACATGTTTATTTTTTATATCAAATTTATCAGCATTGACCAAGATATGAAAGAGTTTAAAATCGTACTGTAAAAATACAAGTCATATTTTTCACAAACAAATATACAGGGTGTAACAAAAGTCACGCGACAATTGGTAGAAAACATACACTTGTGAAATGGCAACCAAGGAAAATTTCCTTGACATTATCTTCCATAATTATACCAATAATTTTTTTTAATAGATCGTCACATACAGAAACATGATTCCATTTGACAAATAAATATAACATTTACATGCGATTTTTGAAACATTCTGTAGATCATAACTTTTTTCTGGTGTAGCGAACCGTGTCGGCGATGAGTATGTAAAACACACGTGGGTTAAAATTTCCTGCTAGCCGATCCAACTACATGAGAAAGTTGGACTTTAATTAAATCCAAAGAAGACAAACAAGACCGATAAATATATTTAAACAAATATATGTATTAATAACAAGTTAAAGGTTACAAGCACATGGACAGAGTGCGTGTGATGAAAATTATGTGTATGTGTTGTGGCGAGTGTTCGTACGTACGTGTATTGTTCTTAGCGTATTCCCAGAATTCGGGAAACGCTGTATCTGTGAGAGCTCACATCTGCGAGGTGGTATAAGGCTGAACGCCTGAGGAAAAAAAGAGATCGAGGCGAAGGGTCAGCTAGTATTTATAGCGAAGGGAGAGAGACCCCTGGTGAAGGGTTAAGGAGCTGAGGAGGAGCTAACTCCGACACTCGGTAAACATGTAATATATTTTATTATAATTATGTATCAGCAAATCTCCGCAGAATCATTTTTTTTTTTTTTTAGTTTTCTTGAATTCTTTTCTTAAGATTTCGAGCCATATTTTCGATCTGCTCACAATCGATATGACTTTTTCTCTGATATAGTGTAGCGGACCGGAGGTTTGCGTGTTGTTATATTAGAAACACGTGTGTTTATTCCTGCTAGAATAAGGTCCACTACAAAAATATGGCGAACTCAGAGATTGAATCCACCATAAAGAAGTGTAAAGAAAACCAACAAGACCGATATATATATACAAACGAGAATATGTATTAAACAACAAAAATTTACAATAGACATAGACATAAACATTTGTGTATGTGTGTGAACGTAAAGAGTTTGTATTTTGGTGAATTTTTCGTTCATACGTGTATGTGTGTATAATATTCATGGCGTCTCCCACAAATGGGAAGACGCAATCTTCTGCGAGAGCTTACATTGTAGATGTGTTCGCTGAAAATGAAAAAATGAAAAGGAGTATTTACCTCACCTCCACGCGAGGTAGGATGCGGCACAAGGCATGAAGAAAAGAGAACGAGGCAAGAAGTAGCCCAGTATTTATAGTGTAGGGAGAGCGCCCCCTAGTAAACAATTTGGACAATTTAGGAGGAGTTAATTCCGACAATAGCACCTTTGATGATTTAGCTTTATAAAAATGTAAAAAATTGGAAATATCCTAAATTCACTAATATGGATTAGCGACGAAATAAGTAAAGTGAGTTATAACTGACCTAAAAAAATACTTTCGTAAATAAAAGATTAAATATGAAGTGCATTCATTAATGAATAAATGCTGAAAATTTTAATGAAATCCAATAATTCCTTGATTTTTCGTAAATTTTTTAAAAGAGGTATTTCTTTTTTTTCCGTGTCGAAAGCACACCTGATTTGGATGATGTAGTGACTGCTACGCTTTCCACGCCTACAATTTACTCGCCTGTGATTGGTTAATAAATAGATACAGTTTTACCACAGGACAATTTAGTAATCGCAGTCACCACCTCGAATTTTTCTGCCGTGTATTTGCTCAAACATGTGTTTGTTAGAAAATCAGTGATTGGTTGATTTTTGTCCAATCATACATTTTTGTGTTCATTCAACTTTCCCGCGTTGTAGCCTGGAGCCTACCAGCAGTTATATAAAGAGTGGTTTGTTCCAAAAATAGACAGTAGAGTCCAACAACTTACGCTTGTCTACACAAATCCACGATTCTACTCGCAACGCACACACAGACACAGAAATCTGTATTACATTACACTATTCTTCTTCTGTGACCAAACCAAGTTTACAAAACAGCAGTCGGTTATCTACACAAACAAAACATATCTAAATTGACTGTATTCCTTTCTTCATCAGACATTCTATTTTCAACATTGAACATTAACATTTTATTTTTCAGGATACAGTTAAAGGGAAGCGACTTCTCCTTCCTTAATTTCCACACATCATTTCACAAATGTTTTGTATTTGTTTTTTTAATATATATATTTTATTGTTGATGCAAATTGGAGTCTCGTTGTTTTTCCTTGAATCAAATGTATAATAGTTAAATGCTCTTACAACACGCATTCACATTTGATATCCTCAACGCATAATACAGGCAGCATTTACAATGATACCTATTAAAAGGTATGATTTTAAATAGAAATCAAAACAACTTTTATTGAAAGAATGGTAACTTTACTCATGAAGCAAAAATCTTTTGAATGATTTCCTTCTAACTATTTTTTTTAGTACCAAAAAGACAAAACATTCCTTAA
>CAHIKZ030001584.1:102500-120000 GCA_903632075.3 Acanthosepion pharaonis
GGCCGGACATAATGCCCATCTTGAGCACTTCGACGTGGCTTGTCTCACTAGATAATTTACGACTGAGTATTGAGTTCAATCCTGACTGGTTGCTCTACACTTTCGGCTTTGTGCCGCATCTAAGCTAATATTCATCTTCATCTGCAAATATTTTGATGTGAATACAATACTTTATCCAATTTGCAAATTTGGGTTAAAAAAAAGGAATGAAAAAACAAATGTATACGAGTTTCTTGGATTCAAAACAAATGAACAGTCTTACTCTTGTTTCATATGAAACATGGACTTCATAAATAATGTTTCAACTACATTTACTTTTAATTTTTAATGTTATTTTTTTGTTTACTGTAAGCAAAGACGACGAAGAATGCTGAAAACTTCTCGGCTCACCTCACTTCCTAAAATTTAACCAAATGACCTTGTTAGTGCCGAGAACTTTTCAACAGTCCCTCGCTCTTGCGTTTGTGTTAGACGCTTTGGTGTTATAGAATCGTCAATGTTTGTCTACTCACCCCCGTTAAAAATAGACTCTTCTATAAGAATTAGCTTTGACCAATCAACACCGCTCATTGTGAAACTCGGCTTGTAATTGGTTGAGACGACCCTAGAATGTGTATCCATGGTCAAAAATCTGTTTTCCCGCCAAGCCACTGGGAGCCTACTTTGGTTTCCCAAATCAAATAAAAGGACGAATTTCAGTCCAATTCACCAGTCAGACCTCCACACCTAGAGAGATGCCCATCAACTCCACGCCAGTCAAAACTCTGACTTTGCCGCGTAAAAATATTCTCTGACTCAGCAACCTTCGGGCACACTCTATCTCTCTCTAGAATATTTCTCAAACTTCACTTATTATACTTTCAAAGTGATATTTCTCACTACATAACAAGTATCAGAAACTAACAATCTATTTTTCTCAAGCAGATAAAGGTACGCAACTCTGAACAACTTTGAATATTTGTATAAACACAGGTCTACAATACATTAACGAACATTTTGTACGACGATCAAACAAAACAGTTTAATTCTGTGAACAAATCTAATCAATACCTGAAAACGCACCCAAACATTAACAAGTCGAACACAATACACAATTAAATACACTAATCCTCATTTATCCATCAAACCTTAAACCCACAGTATATTAAATTGTTATATAAATTGATGTTATTGTTATGCATTCAACTTTGTCTTGTTTTCAACTTTATTTGCATTTTTGTTCCAAGTATTTGTTCGCTGAAATTGTTGTGGACGAATGTTGTAGAACACGGCCTCGAAATTCCTTCTGATCAATTTAAACACAATCACCAGTCCGCAACATGAGGACGTTTCATTAAGCGTTTTCCCCTGAAGAATGAAAACGGCTCCGGGAACAGCAAACCTTCCCATCGCTGTGGGAATGAGAAGACGACTCGGTAACAGAGGAAGAGTGAAGATGTGTCCAAGTAGTTTATAAGCAAATGGTGAATCACGTGATAGGCTACAAATATTATAGCCAGATTCGATGTTTGTTAAATTGATCTTTGATAAAACACTTGGACACGTAGGCGTTGTAATGTTTTTCCCATATATTGCCAATGAGAAGTCGGAGAATTATTCAAGGCAACTGTGTTTTTTTGACGTGTTCAGATTGCATGAAATTGCCGTCGAAAGAAATTATTCCTGGACGAAAATGCATTGAATTCTTTTTTCAACCAATAGTATTCGGCGATGAATCGAAAATAATCGTCACCATCATATAATACAATCTGGTAGTAGCAGAATGCGCAAAAAGATACTTCATTAGATAGTTAACCTATTGTTGCAACCTGGAAGAGTCCTAAATCTGGCTGTTATCAGATTTGGAAATACTGTTGAACGTATTCGACAACAAGTCAAACTTCCTTGTCCACCAATTTGACACTGGAATTCATTTTTAGGGCATATGATCAAGTTAATTTAACAAAATTTAAATTGAGTTTTTAAATATATATGGAAAGAAGGAACAATTAAATTTTTTATAAAAAATGTGTATTTTTATGTAATTAGTATGTACATGTACTGTACATATTACTGATAGTAGATACCAAATGTAAATACAGAATGTTATAATTGATATTTTTAAAATTTTAACTAATTGGTTGATATTTTAAATAGTACGATTTATACGTTAACAGATAGTTCACGACGACAATTTGCAATGAGAGCTTTCATGATTGGACTAAGCTTTGTTACCCAGTGCAAATGGGGCACCTCTCAGTCTAATCTCTTTTTTCACCGTTCATTTGCAGAACCCTCTGTTTGACGGACACTTAAGTACAACTGCACCCCCAGTCCAGCGTTTAAAGACGGAGACGACAATTGAGAGGTGATAAATAATGTGATAATAAACCAACTGGGAGAGAACGACCATTTCCAGTCATTAACAGACAGTTCAAAAGTCCCTAAATAGAGCATTGCATGCAGTCCGCGATATTAAAAAGAAAATCGTTTCTATTCACTCAATGATTGTTCGACATCTACCAATTCCTCAATTGCGTCTGCACCTTTATTCATCTAACAAGCTACTGTTTTTCAATGGGGACCAACATATATGATTCCAAATTTTCCTCAAACGTCGATGTTCATTAACCTTGTCACCGTTCGGTTTTAATATCTATATTATATCATATTTATAATATATTTGATCTTTCACACTGGACTTGAGTAATTGATCTGTGTGCAGATGACTTTTTTATAAAGTTCTTATTTTTTTTATGGTTTAAACAAGTTATCTCTTTATTGCAGAAAATTTTTATTTGATATTGTGAAGCCTGCCATTAGGTGTCCATTTGATCAATCGGGAAAGGTGTGCAACTAAACTGTTTGTGTTTTTTTCTCTTGTTTGTTAATGTAACTTTGACAGTATCTATTTTTTTTCACGGCATATTCGTTACAGGTTTCAAATTTTGTCATGCAAAACGGTATGACGCAAAAGGCAGCTGTAATGCGTCGTCGGGCTGTTTGTACTTCATCGTTCTGTGGAAAATCACTGTCCGTTTCCTGAAATAGCCTAAATACGGCCCAATGGCGGGAGCCGTGAACTGTTGCAAAAAGAAATGCGAAAGGAAAACCGGAATAAAACAACAAAGACCGGTATGATTTTCCATTTTACAATCATGTAGCCGTGTATTGACATACAATACATGTTAAATCGGATAAAGACAATAATGCGTGATATATGAATGAACGTAGAAAGTTTCTCATCGGATAAAGTACATTAAGTGAATGTAAATGTTGGTACGATACGCGTGTGTGTGTGTGTAGCGTTCATACAGAGTTTCCTGAACTTTGATAATCTAGAACGAGCACCCCAAACATGAAACCCAAAGGGAAAAAACACAAATCTTGAAAGGAGAGATTTACATCCGTGTCGTATCAGGTTGAAAATTGAGAACCAAAGAGGGTGAACCAAGGTATCGCCAAATTTACCAAATATGCGCCATCGTCCCCAGGAACATTTTCATTTTCAAAACCCAGGAGGGAAGGCGACGAGAAGGTAATCGGACATTTATCTGGCCCTTATGACAAATTTTAAAAACTGGTTTTATCCCAAAGCTGCCAAGCCACCAAAAGGGACTAAAAATTGAAATGTAACCTGGTGATTAGACGATATGTCTTCGATCTGCATGTACCATTTCATTAAAAATATCAACGGTTTGAGTTTTAACAGGTTCGAGGATTACGTGTTGGTGTGTGTATTTTAGGTGAAGGTGCGTGTGAAACAGTGTGTAATTTTTAACAAAAGATAGAAGCATACAAAAGCCCTTGTGTTTCTACTACGGGGGAGGTATTTTTCATGATGACTTCTAGTGAAACAAAGTTCTGTATGTCTCTTGGGCATGTGCGTTTTCTTCTTTGGTTCATCGAAATAAGTTAGGATAACAATGGTTAAAATGGTCGAGCTCAAGTGATAGCTTTGCGTTGAGTTGGAACGACCATTGAACTTATTTCATGTTTTAGGACTGCTGAAACACGTCCGAACGCCGTCGACAAAGTGTTGTGTCAGTAGTAAGTGAACCGAGGAAAAATGATTACCATTTGGTACCTGTATCTTGAAGCTTATTACATTCCAAAAGATCTGAGACATGAAATGTTTGCCTTTGTCGGAGTTATGGTCCTCAGCAACTCCTTAACTACCTTCACCAGGTTATTTCTCCGAGGCGATAGATACGTTATAGGTAACCCTTCAAACTTCGATCTCTTTTTTTTCTCAGGTGTTCAGCCTTACCACCTGACGCAGATGTGAGCTCTCACAGATACAGCGTTTCCCAAATTCTGGGAACACGCAAAAAAAGAACAATACACGGTAGGTACAAACACTCAACACAACACACACACATAGTAAACACCACACACACTCTCTCCATGTAACTGTCCATGTAACTTGTAACTTGTTATAAATACATATTTGTTTACATATATTTATGGGTCTTGTTTGTTTTCTTTGCCTTCTTTGGACTTAATTAAAGTCCTTGTTTTCTCATGGTAGTTGGACCGGCTAGCAGGAAATTTTTAAGTCACGTGTCAGAAGGAATTTCTACTCAACATCGCGTGACACGGTCCTCTAAACCTTTAAATAAAGAAATTCAAAAGCTCCTAAAAAAGCGTTTTATGCAATTCAAACGGCGTAATCAATATGGTTCTTTTTGACGGTGACCATCATGGTAAAAAAATATTATCTTTTCTCTTACATACACATAGTAAAAGATCAAAGAACGATTGTTATATTTTTGCAAATAAAACCCATAAATTGTTGGACTTTCTATTGTATATTTCACCTTCTTGGTATCCAAAATAAAATAAAATACTTTTTCTAAAGCTGTTTTCTCAAGGTTTATTTAAAATTTTTTTTGAGACATCTTCTTTCTAAAAATTGTTTACATTGTAGTGGGGCCGTGACATGTTAAGTTGAGGGTTACGTGGGTTTGTTGAGAGAAGTCAGACGTGGACGAAACGCCTGTATGGTTCAGATACTCCTGCCCGCCGAGCCCAACTACATAAAAAGGTTGGACTTTGATTAAGTCCAAAGAAGAAGGAAAAGAAAGCAAACAAAACAAGACCGATAATATATGTATACAAATATATATTAATAACAAGTTACAATACATGGAAACAGTACAAATGACGAAGTGTGTGTGAATATTCTGTATGTGCGTGCGTGTGTGAATATTCTGTGTTTAGCGTGTTTCCACGCTATTCCTTGTTAGCGACTACATTTCGAGGTTGATAGTTGAAAACCTCTAGGAAAAAGAGAATTTACCTCAAGGTGTTAGTGCACAGGCCTGAAAAGGAAAAAAAAAAGAGATAGAGCCGAAAGGTCATTGGCTATTTATAGCCAGGAAGAGAGACCCCTGGTGAAAGGGTTAACGAACTGAAAGGAGGAGTTAACTCCGACAAGCCCCCCACCAGATTAAAAGTTGTGTAAGGAAATGAAAAGTTTTAATATATAAAGAAAAAAAAGGTTCGTTAAAGTCTGAATATTGTTCTTGTGCGCTGAAAAGAAAAATGTGTCCGAAGTGTGGTTGAGATTCGTGATTCGACGAAATGTAGTGTTGTCTCAAAGGGTGCAGTGTTATATTTCAGTGAGTTTGAAATTGGGCACGTCCTGTAAAATGCGTCGGTAGTGGTCTCGAAAAAATAAAATTTGTCTTTTTTACAATGCTCCACGTTGAATTGGTTGTGTCGATTTATGCACCTGTCTGCTGGCTTGTTTGTAGTTGGTTTGAAAAACGGTTTCGTGTGGGTATAAGGAATGCAAAAAAAATAGACGCAGCGTACTCGTGAAGTTTAGCTCAATTTCTTGAAAGTGTCGAATGTAGGTCGGGAGAATTTGGTATTATTGACGATTGTATCGTTATGGCAAAATCTCGGTTTGTTTGGGTCGCGTAATTGCAGAATGAGGAAGGACGGTGAATTGCCTTTTAAGACTGCATTGGACCTTTGAAATATGTGCAATGTTTTCAATTGAGTGGATGGATGTAGAAAGTTGAAGTTGTGTTGAATAGAATGTCCACGTGTGTTTTGAAAATGAGAAAGGACAGTGGCGTGAAGATATCGCCACTTTAGTGTTGCTTTCATGTCGGAATCACAATGTTGTTTAAAATTGAACAGTGAGTCGTCTTCAGTGGTTTGGTTTACACTTTTTCTGTTTCAGTCCAGAAGAGGATAGTGTTGATTGGTAGAAAAAAATGGCGTTGTTTTTTGTTTTTTTTTTGTTCGGTAAAGCCTTAAGCATGTGTGCTGGGCGAAATTGGTCAAACGTCGCCGAGAGAAAGAAAGGGTCAAGCAAATATAGACCAGTGGGGGAAGAGTTCAGGTTCGCCTTGAATAGTAGTAATTGTTGTTTTTAGTGTACGGCGTGCGTTTTTCAATGTTTTCCCTATTTGGCCCCCTTTTTTTTTTTTGTGAAGGTGTGTATATAAGAAATTGTTTGTTTTTGTACATATATATCGTCTTGTGTGTTTTTTAGCAGGAGTGGAAACGGAGAACGTCACCACTTGTGGTGTTTTTAGGTGAAAAATCACGTCCAGGTCACCATTTTGTTTTTAGCAGGGGGGTCCGTGACATTTTAAGTTGGCGGTTACGGTTTGTTGGGAGATGTCAGTTGTATGTTTTTCGAAACGCCTGTATGGTTCAGATACTCCTGCCCGCCGGGCTCAACTACATACATAAAAAGGTTGGACTTTGATTAAGTCCAAAGAAGAAGGAAAAGAAAGCAAACAAAACAAGACCGATAATATATGTATATACAAATATATATATATTAACAAGTTACAATACAGGGAAACAGTACAAAGGACAAAGTGTGTGTGAATATTCTGTATGTGCGTGTGTGTGTGTGAATATTCTGTGTGTGCGTGCGTGTGTACGCTATCCTTGTTAAAAATACATTTCGAGGTTGATAGTTGAAAACCTCAGGAGGAAAAAAGAAATTTACCTCAAAGGTGTTGGTGCACAGGCCTGAAAAAGGAAAAAGAGATAGAGCTGAAGGGTCATTGGCTATTTATAGCCAGGAAAGAGAGACCCCTGGTGAAAGGGTTATCCACCAAGTGAAAGGAGTTAACTCCGACAGTTCTCTTCTAAAACCGGATGTCCAGTGTTAGAAGTTCGTTTTTATTAATTTGTCCATTTGGGGGTACCATTGAACAACTTTCAAAAAAAGAAAAATTTGACTAGAATTTTTATTCTTTTGAGGCAGGACATTTATCTGAGCACCGGTATCGACACAAAAATTTAACCCGCTTTTCTTTCATGAAATAGAAGACACGATAAATTCTTTAAATGTCTGGCATCCAACGTCATCTACAAATGGCCAGCGTGTCTGTTTTCCTTGATTGATTAAAAAAAAATAACTTATCCCATGAACATGGTTGTTTGCATTTTTATTTATTTTAGCGCACAAAGTTCTATTTTTACCAACAATTTGCATCTTGAATAACGATCACGTCGTTGTTGAATATTTATGTCGAGACGTTGGTCTTAAACTTTGTTCGAAAATTCCAATCACCAAAAATTTTTGACCGACTGTTATGTGATTTTTTAAATCACGCAATTAAATAGATTTTTTTTGCAGTTCCGAAGATAATTTTTGTATCTGTCGGTTAACATCAGGCATTGAAGGCCATCCACTGTCTCCGTTGCGGAAAAAAGTTTATCGGTCCAGTGTCGGCTACTTTTATCCACTACTGTTCTTGTGTTTTGAATAAACGGGATCTGCTAAAACGGCTGAAAATTCGTACTATGTAGAACTGGTAGTTTAACATGGTGGATTTGGCGGAAGCGTTGGTTGAAATGTCCAATCACCCAACTGTTGTTGCATTCAATAAAGTACAACAAGATGAAAAAAATATAATATAAACATTTTTTTTCGTTATAATAAAATTAATAAACATTTCTTCTGAAAAAAAGAATGTGTAGTATTGCTTGTTTGAGAGTTACTGTGGTTTTTGATGCTTATAAAGAGGTTAATATGTAGAATATCTCCAGCCGCGACCTCTGCATAGTTTTATAAATTGAAGGTCGCCGACAGGATTGTTGTGAGATTAATGTTTTGTTAGAATATCGCATCCAGTTTTAAAAACCTTAAACTGCACATTTTTGTTAAAAATTTTCCAGTCTGATGAGGTTTCTGTGATAGGAACTGGATCAGCCCAGATGGTTGAATTTTTCTTGTTTATGGATTTTTGGTCTGTTGTTAAAACACGTGAAAATTTATTTTCTTCTATTCAAATTTGGAAATGTCCACTAATTTAATTTTTGTTCGTTAGGATTCCTCGTTTTTTTTTTTTTTTTTTTGAAACGAGAATTATCATTTTGTTGATAAAGCTAAACATCGAACCTCGTGGTATGTAATTTTGTTGTCGATTTTTACTATATGAACGCCGGATTCATAAATTTGTTATTGATGGCGATTTTTTTTTTTTTTTTGTTCGTGGTGTCAAATTTTCATGAACGTCAGGGTTTACCAATTTTGAATTATTCTTTCAGAGAGTATTAAAATTGGCGATGGTTTTTTTTTTTTTTTGCAAGGAAAATAATTTTTTGAACGTGATTTCATCAATTTTGTTGATGGAACGTTAAACCAATTTTGTTGGGGACGTGCAGAGTTGTTAATTATTTAAGAAAGAATCAGAAGGAATTTTAAGTTGGTTGCGTGTCTTTTGCATCCCAAACAAATAAATAAACGAAATAAAAAATGCAATTGGAAAACGAGACAATGAAATTTAGAAATCAATCCAAATTTATATACAATTTAACGATATACAATATTTGGATAATTCTAATTGTGTCAACAAACGAGACTAGTATGTAATTGTTAGATACCCATTGATATTGTTTTTTGATTCGCAGTCTTTTTTAAAAAGTTAAAATAATTGTAACAATTATTAATAAGAGTCAAGGAAATAAAGAGTTTTTTATTAAGTGATTTACCCTTAAACATTAGTTGAACTTTTTGTAATGTCGTACGTTCGTTCATGTTTAAATTTTTAAAGTAGTAAATTTAAACAAAACTGTACAGAAATTTCAAAGTTGAGAAATATGTTCACCCAGAAGTGGATTAATGGTTGATCGAATAAAGTCAAATGAATCTTCGACAACGGCAATCATGGTTCCGAAGTGGCGAACATTATATTGGAAAGTTCTCTGCAAATTCGTGCAGACTGACTGGAAGACAACTTTATACGTTTATTTAAATATCGTCTGAAATTTCAAAGGTGGCTTTATGATTTTTGGCGCAATTTCTGTTTTTTTCGTGAACAACAGTTGATTGACCAATGGGGTTGTTTGCTTCGTTTCTTGCCGTTTTGATTGGTTGAAGTTTTTTAAAGGTACAGTTAGGCGTACGATGTGGACATCTGCTTTTGTTAGGGTTGGAAAGGTATTGAGAGGATATTAGAGAAGTTTAACATTAACAAAAAGTAATTCAAACACATAGAGTTTAATATTAAAACTGACAATAACGAGATTTAACAGTTAAAAATTCTTCACTACCCCGCAATATACATTGTAATTCAAACAATGGGATGGATTGTTATTGAAATTTTCACCAGACTTGTTTAAATCAAGGCTTTTCTGTTCCCCGTCGTTGAAGAAAACGATATACCAATATGCTATCACCACCTTTTCGGTTTATACACGAATTCCCAAATTTGTTGTTTGGTTTATAAAACGCACATAAGTCTTTTCAAACGTTGATAGACGAAATATTAAGAGGTTTATCTTTCATTTTCGCATAAACCGACATTCCAGTATTAATAACAACTCTAAAATATGAACTCATGGAACATTCCAACTTGTTTTTGAACGCCTACAGCATTTTGAACTGAAAATTAACGTCGATAAATGCACGTCAACGGAAGTATATCAAAAAAACCCTTTCATTTTTAGGACATATGTCGGAGTTAGCTCCTCCTTAATTCCCTAATTGTTCACTAGGGGGCGCTCTCCCTACACTATAAATACTGGGCGACTTCTTACCTCGTTCTCTTTTCTACTTTGCATTTCAGCGGGCACATTTAAAAATGTGATCTCTCGTATAGATCTGCGTTTTCGCCCACTCGTGGGGAAACGCCATGAAACACACATACAAGTACGTACGAACATTCACGAAAATACAAAATCTTTACGTTCACACACAAACACAAATGTTGATGTCTTTGTCACTTGTAAATTTATTGTTTAATACATATATTTGTTGACATGTATATATCGGTCTTGTTTGTTTTCTTTAAAATTTTGTTGGAAACAAAGAAAAGAGTACTGAACTGTTGAATGATATCTGCCCTCCTGTATGACAGCAAATGCTGGACTCAAAGATGAGGATGAGGAACTTGAAGCATCAGAAATGTGGTCCTATACAGAAAGATGCGGAGGATACCATGGACCAAACATGTGAGCAACAACAAGGTTTTGGAGAGTATAGAAACCAAAAGGAAACTTATACTTAACATCGGGAAGAGGTAGCTGAAATTTCTGGGACATGTCCTGAGGAAGGAAGGCTTGGAAAGTCTGTTACTCACAGGACAGATTGTGGGGAAAGAGGAACAGATGAAAAAAAATGCATGACATTCAAACAGAACTATCAATCATCTGTGAGGTGATTTTCCAGCATCTGCTGTCATATACGAGTATTGATATCACATAAAAGTTGTGTACTCTTTTATTTCTAATGAATTTTTCCAGTTTCTTAATACTTTGCTTATCTTTTGGAAGGCATCTTTTTCTATTCCAATCTGCCTTCAGATATCGGTGTCACTTTTTCTGTCCTCAAAACAGTTATGCATTCTGTCTTCTTACAATTGATAGTCCTTTCTTCTCCTTTTTATTTATTTCCTTCTGTAGGAGTTCTTATAATTTCCTTTCTATGCTTACTAAAAACACTGCCATATTATAATAAAAAAAATGTAATTCTCACCAACATCAAAATCTATCGGGCATTTGTCAAAGTTATCTCACCAACCAATTGAGTCTCATGAGTTTGAGCCTCTTTCTCTGCTCCATTAACAAGGCCTTGTTACAAACATCAATAAACTTTGAAAATATCATTGTTATGGGGTGCATGCTATAGAGATATGGTTAAGGAACTGGCCTTGGTGATTATTGCTAGTGAGTTGATTTACACTAAATTCCCCACTCTTGACAATATTTCTTTTCATGTAATTACTGATCCTTTGTTGAATGAACACCATGTAGAAAGCAGGATCTTATGTGATTTCTATGCCAAAGTAAAGTAAGTTTAACAAATGTCAAAAATATGGATTACCTGCAATGGTGGTTAGTGAATTCGTCTTGCCTGGACGGAGAGAATTCTGTCCTCACTAGGTGCTCCATTCTTGAAACCTTTTGCCAGACACGACTAACTTAATACATTTATATGGATAATTTTATATAAGTTTCCATTTCACAAAGAGGGCACATCAGTGTGGAATGATGGTTAGCTAGGCTATTCGCTACTGCATAGTGAGTTCCATCCTCACTGGGTACACCATACAGAGTTCAACAATTTTACTTTCCTCAATCAAGGTCTTTTGAGTGAGGAGCAATAACCGGGTTAGCTCATAATGTTCTTCCCTTATTTTTTTTTTTTTTTTTTTTTTTTTTTTTGTATTACCAACTGTCATAGTTCTTTTCCATTTTAACCGTATCTATTTTTTTGCTATGGTTACAAACCTGTTGAATTTTCTGATAGATGGTAAATGTATCAGATTTATAAAATCCTATAGCAAAGTTTAACATAGGTACCCAAAAAAAAAAAAAAAAATAACCCAGTGTGTCAAAAGAATTTTTTTTTTTCTCTTGACACTGCTATTACTGTATACTCCCACTTTCTTGTGGGTATATTTGTCAAACTTTGCCAAATTATTCTTGTAAAGAGACAATCTAATAAATAGCATTTAACATTTTTATTGGCAATCTCTCAAAGAAAACAAAAGTTTTAAAAATTCAAATGCTTTCAACCTATTTTAATGAAATGGTGGTGAGAGAAAATGAAAAAAATGTCTGAAAACTGGCATTTTTCTCAAAATTTATAATTAGTTACTCATCATTGTGCATTTATTTAAATTTTCTTATTCTACAGTTCAGGCATTTTTATAAAATATTTGGTTTCATAGTTATTTCTTTATAATATGGTAAATAATAAATATTGCATTGTAGTTAGATTTTTTTTATAATCTTGACAATATAAAATTATTACTGTAAATAAAGAATCTAAAAGCACTTCATTGTAGTGTAATAGGCAAGGTATGATTGAGTAGTCAGTTCGATCCTCACTGAGTGCTGTGTTATTGCAGTGGGAAAGTAGCTGAAGCCGAGATACCAGTTAAGAGTAAAAAAAAAGTTGCAGATTCTTTCTTGGATTTTGTCAAGAATCTCTAGCTCCATAGCAGAAGTACCAGTCCAGATGTGGCAGCAATATTCAAGGAATGGATGAATGGTAGACTTATAAATGTGCAAGAAGGATTCTGACAAGAAAAATTGTGTAGCATGACAAGGTTGCCATCGTAACGACTTTTTTTTTTTTTAGAGTTTTCATTTGGATTTTGAAAATATATGTGTAACAAAACATTAAAACTTAAATAAAAACACTTTTTCAACATCTGACTGGTTTTCATGCATTCTGTTTTGTTTACTTTATCAGATATTGCCCATCACTCCTTTATATAACTATATATTAAAATATATGTTAAATAATATATCAAACATATCTAATCATGATTTAATGCATTTTTTTAATATGAATTTCCTTAAATATAAAGTATTGTCATCATTATTAATTTAAAATATATGCTACTTAATGACAATCATGAAATGTAAAGATCAAGATAAAAAGCAACAAAAAAGAAAATAGGGTAAATATGAATAAACATGTCTGTAATTTTTTCCCATGACACAGCCATTTTTAACTATCTTCACTCTTCAGCAATGTTTATTGTTTTAAAAAGCAATGACTACAATTGTAATAAAACCTAAACACATGAAAGTGTACTTATACGTTTTCTTTGTTCTTGAGAATTGACAATAAAAATAATGAATACTATTTATTTATTAGACTGTTTATTTACACTATTATATTTTTTATTGGAATGTTTGGCAAAAAATCAGCTAACTGCCAATTGATTCAAACTTTATAAAATATTAAATAATAAGGATTTCCTTATAGTTGGTTGACAGATTTTAATAATTTAGTAAATGTCTATAGATTTATGAATAAAAATAATTTTCACATTTATTTCTTTATGAATTCATAAGTATAAAATTAATCTGGTAAATAATAATAAAGTGTTTAATATTTTTGTTGCAAATTCTCAAGAACAAAAACATGCATAAATTCATTTTCATGTGTTTTGGTTTCATGTCTAATCATTTTTAAAACAGACATTGCCAAAAAAATAGTTAAAAAAAGTGATGTCATGGAAAAAATCTTCCTTTTGATACTATATCTTATTGCAGGCACGTTTATCCATGTTTGCCAAAAATAAATTAAAGAAAAACTACTCAAAAATTAATTATGATTGAATAACTTTTCATAAAACAGATTTAATTGAAAGCTATCAATAAATACAGAGTAAGGCATAACCATGTGCTTTAAGATGTTGGCAAAAGGTTTACAAATTTAAACCTAATATCAAAAAAAGAAGAAACGGCTTTAATGGCTATTTGCAAAAACAGATTTTATCCTCCATACACTAAATCTGAATCATTTTTATTTTCTTTATCTGACAAATATTTTTTTTTGTTCTGTATTTAATACGAAAGAATTCGAAAGATCGAAAATCTTAGTCATTACAGAAAATACAAATCACAGATCTGCAGAAGTGTAAAAATTGTAATAAAAGTAAAAGAAATCATGGACCGTATATTTTTTTGTTGCTGTTTAGATTCATATCATTATTAGCAAAGGAGTTGAACAAGAGATACTATGAGCAAAAGTAATCAGTTTTTTTTTCAAATTTTTTATGTTGATATTATAGATTATGCAAACCAGATCACAAATAAAAAAAAAAAAAAAAAAAAAAAAATTAAATATATATATATATATATATATATATATATATATATATATTATAAAAGTTAATGGGGAGGGTTACTTTGTAAATTGATCCT
Source organism: Acanthosepion pharaonis (assembly GCA_903632075.3). Lineage (NCBI taxonomy): Eukaryota > Metazoa > Mollusca > Cephalopoda > Sepiida > Sepiidae > Acanthosepion > Acanthosepion pharaonis. Next base: position 116,628 of record CAHIKZ030001584.1, read on the forward strand.
CCTACAAAGAAAGAAAGGAATAGATTTTTTATTTATTATGTATGTGTGTGTGTGTGCGTATGAGTGTGTTTTAAGCTTAGATTAGTAAGTGTATATGCCAAGTCTTGTGAGTGTCAGATTCTCCAAGCCCACTTTTCTCATTATGTGCCCTTGAAATTTCAACTGTCTCTTTCTCATTCTAAGCATAGTTGCCCATTTTGTTTTCATTTTCCTTAAAAGCCCATGGTATTCTCAGTATCCTTCTGTAGAACCACATTTCTATTGCTTCAAGTCTCTTCTGGGAAGATTTTATTGAAAATTTGAACCCCACCGCCCATACAAACTTCAAAGCAACTATAAAGTTACCCATTCTAAACAAGTGGCAACAGTCATGGAACTACAGCCTAGACAATAGACTTTACAAAATTAAACCCATTCTAGAAGAATGGCATCAAGGTCTCAGACTTTCACAGAAGAAAGAGTCCTCCTATCAAGAATCAGAATAGAACATGCCTATATCACCCTTGTGTTCTTTCAATTAAATCAAATAGTATAATCATAAATTATGCACTTCAGATTATGAATTTGAAATTTGTTTTTTTAAAATTTTAAGGAATCATATATCTGTTTTGGCTTCCATAGAAGAATCAAATTACAATGCATTTAGCAAACTGATCCCCATTATTAACTTTTCATAAAAAAATAAAATAAAAAAAATAAAATTTATATTTGTGATCTAAAGTGATTCATTTACAGAAATAAAAAAAAATCACCATTTTTTTCTGATCACATTGCCTATTCATCACTTGCTTTCTGTCCATTTTTTTTATTTTTTTTTTTATTCGCTTAACCATTAATTAGTGCTAATAATAAACAATTAATAGGATATGTGTTTCATTTAAATTAAGAAAAGCTGTTGTAATGAGAATTAACCTTCAATCTTATTTGCTTTATTTCAAAATGATTTACAAGGTGAGTGCGTTTTTATTCACAAAAATTTAATGTCTTTCAAAAATAATAATATTAAACCATATGAAAGTAATTCGCCACATTTTTATGACTAGCTTATATATATTGTACTCGAGAATTTTTTTTTTTTAATCTACTTTGAACCAATATGTAAGCAAATATATGATAAATATATATATATGAAATATAAGATTAAAAATCTAGATTCAAATACATCAAGAAATTCAATTATGTTGGAGATAAGAAAAATAATTTCACATTAGATGTATAAAATCAAGTTTAAAGTAAAGCATTTTGATTATCGGAGTGTAACAAAAATACTCTGAAAATTATGGACATGACTATTTCGGGGAAAAGTAAATTGTCTAACAAGAGTTATCTTTCTTGTAAAGGGAGATAACTGAATTTAACAAATAATGGTTATTACATAGAAATACACGAACATAAATGACAGTTTTTCTCTTTGTATTGAACAATTTTATGAGATGTAGGAAATATTTCTGCATTTACATGCTTGACTTTGAACATGCAACTTTATCAATCTCAAATGGAATTAAAAAATTATTTAATTTATTTTCAATTCATTTCATTAAAAGCCTATTATTCATATACTTCAAGTCTCATCGAAAATTGCTTCAAAATATTTTTGGTATAATTATTTGTTTAACATTAAACAGACAAATATCTCAAAGATAATTATAGCAATATTAAATGTTTGCATTTAAAATATAAAAATGCCTCTAATGTTGCCAATGGCCAAGTTTAGATCTAATCAATGATCTAATTTTCACCTGAATTTTTTTAAATGTGGAATTATGATTATTATACACTTACTCAGACTGGCATTATCTTGAAAGTCATTGTCACAACATTTTAGTCAGAAACGCCCCAGTCTTTTTCAGGTGTTTATTGTTGTTGTTAAAATAAACATGAAGTGAGAGCCTTTAATTAAGATAAAACATTAAGCCTAAGTCTGTAATTTAATAGACAAAATTTCCATCTCTAAAGTATGACATGTAACCTAGTGGAAGACAGCTGGTTAAACCAAATCAAGTTACTTGGTGGTGATAATTTCAGTCCCTGTATAAGCTAATGCAAAAAAAGAATTAAAAAAAAATAAAAATAAGTCGTATATTGTAGTTTGGTGGAAAGAGACAACAGTGCAAGGACAAATTAATCAGATATCCTTTATCATGAACAGCAAAATGAAAACAATTTACCTGTGAATTGAGTAAATGGTTTAGTTCTAAATTCCCAAAAGTTTACTAAGCTAACACCTGAAGAAAGCCAGAGAGTACAATAACCAAAACTTTGTGACAATACTAACAGAATTAAGGCTCTGAAAAGCTGTACAAGCACACAAGAATTTAAGGGGTTTTTTTTTGTCAATATGAAAAAAATAAAAAAATTAGATTATTTTAACATAAGAGAAAATTCTAAGGAAATCATTATTTACCAATTTATAAAATTTGAATCAACTGAAATTAGTCAATGTTTTGCCAACCATTCTAATAATAATAGTGTAAATAAAGAGTCTAATAAATAAATAGTATTTATTATATTGTATAATGTATAAATTCACTTTCATATGTTTAGGTTTTATTATAATTTTGATCATCACTTTTTAAAACAAATATTGCCAAAGAGTAAAGGTAGTTAAAAAGCAGTGTCAATGAAAAAACTGTCCTTTTGACAATGCATCTTATTGCAGGCATGTTATCCATGTTTGTTTGCCCAATTTCATTAAGATGAAATCTGTGTACAATAAGGAGAGAGAATAACAACTTAGTAAATATTTTTCATGTTGGAAGCTAATTAAAAAGAAATCGTAATATTTTATCATGGCAAACTTGGAATGAAATATAAAATGCTTTTACTGAAAAAGTCACAAATTGTAAGCAATCTGCGTTTTGGTTCAAAAGCCTTATGAAGGTATATTTACTGAGAGTTTGTGAAATGCGGTTTATATATTAAATTGCTTTCTTACTCTATTTTGTTCCATTATTCCCAAAACCACTGGGCAGGCAATCCTGTACAAGAGTCATGTTATTAATGATTTCCTGAACAAAAACGAACATGTGCCAAGTCTCAGCTATTATAAGAGATTGATCTGTGCAAATATAGTATTAAAATGTATACATTTCATGAAATACATCAGTTTGATGGTTTGGCACATATCATTAGAGTTGTTTTTAGCTGAGGATCATTGGGGGTTTCAGGTCTTTCAACATCATGCCCCCTCTCCATGGTGACTCAGCCGATACTGATCAGGTATTGGCTTGTCTGACAGCTACAACTAATAAAAAAAATAAAAAATAAAAAAACATGAAAAAATGTATTTATTGAATTATGAAGAGTCAAAATAAAACTCGACACAAGTAACAGTACTCTAAGATTGAGACCCAAGATCTTCAGAAAAAGAAAG